>JAQFXL010001800.1:0-10470 GCA_034693445.1 Edwardzetes edwardsi
TAATACGAATTCTCGTTAATACGAACGAAAACCTGTGGCAACTGGCCGTTCGCACTAACGAGGTTTGACTGTACTTGATTTATAGTCATATTGTTAGTAGATTTCAACGAAATCTATACTTAAATTGGATTTAAACGTGAAATCGTGTATTTGATTTCAAATAAGTCTTTACATAAGTAGATAATTTTCTACATGTTCAATTTAAGCTGTTTATTATTAATAGCATCATTTGAGAACATTTCAAATCTGATCTGATCTCTCCCCTAAAATGGTCGGATCTGATCGGGAATGTAGTCATTTAAACTCATTAATTGAAATAAATTTAATTTCAGATTTGATACCAAAAAATCAATGAGTTTATCACTTCTAGTCTTAATATAAGGTAATCTCATACCTGAGTGGATCGTCGAATAGATAAATGTCTGCATTTGAATAGACAGCTCTGGCCAGTGATACTCTTTGTTTCTGACCGCCGGACAAATTGATCCCTTTTTCTCCGATTTCTGTCATATCTCCTGCGGAAAGTATATTGAGGTCAGGTTCGAGAGCACAGGAATCAATCACTTTTTTGTAGAACTTTTCGTTGTAATCACTCGTAAACAGAATATTCTGTCTTAGAGTCGAGTTTTGAATCCACGCCTGTTGGGGAACGTATGCTATCTTTCCGCTTATATTCACAATTCCTTTCAACTTTTCTAAATCTCCCAAAAGAGCTGATAATAGAGACGACTTTCCAGCTCCGACCTGACCTACGATTGCCACCAATTTATTTCTTTTGACTCTTAAACTTATATTTTTGAGAGCTGTCGGCCCGTCTTTAGCCCACTTGAAAGATGTATTTTCCATTATTACTGGCGTTTCCTTATTCTCTTTGTAGGAAATGGATGTCTCATCGATTTCATCGGCATTTAAATACTCATTGACTCGTCTGAGAGATACCAAGAACTTTGTTTTGAATTTAAAGGTTAAAAGAAATAAAAAAGAATTTGTTTAATAATATTTAACAAACCATAGCTCCGAATGACAGCAAATTTGGAAGGAATGCCAGAGGAAATCCTTTACAGAAAATGAGAATATTAATCAAGCTCAACCAAGTTTTAAAGAATTACTCATTATATTGAAGAGAGAAAGAGAAACGAAAGCCTTATTTGCGTCCAGAATATTGTCGGTTGACATCAATACAAATGCTGTGAAACTGAATAAACCGACCTTTTATTGGATAAAATTAGAAATTCATCCAATCAACTATTGAAATGCAATGATCTAGGTATACTTACGAAGAATGGAGCAGATGCAAATGAGAAGGTCATGAATCCACTCATATACGCCATTTTGTTGAGATTATCGACCTCTTGTTGTCTGTATCTTAAGACCTGATCCTTGAACGATGTCTCCCAGGCATACAATTTGAATACTTTGATTCCATTGAGTATTTCATTCATGAGTTTCACTCTTTTGTCTTTCATTTTCATAATTCTTTGCGACATAACTTTCATCTTTCCGGCAATGTATCCATTGATAGGCATAAGGATAACCATAAAAGACATTCCGGCCAGAGTTGAGATACCCAACTGTTGCCACAATAAGAACATTGCGATGACAATCTGAAGCGGTGCCGACCATAAAATGTTAACCATTTGAAGGAAATCCATCATTCGTTGTGAGTCGACTGCCATCATATTTGTTATCTCTCCAGTGGTAAACTTCTTGCGACCAGAACTCGACAACTTAAGACTCTGAATACGAAAGATAATTTAAGACCAAACCTTTTCATTGTATTATTATTACCTTCTTATAGATGACAGATATGAGACACGACCTGATCTTCATTACAATCAAAGTATTAAAATACTCGTATTGACCGTTAAGTACGGACTCAGTAATCGGTGCGATGAGCATAAGGACTGCGTAGAAGAAGCCCCTCCATGTCGGCTCGTTGTTGTTCGGAGACATATATCCGATCAACAAATCCAATACCAATGGATTGACAAAAGTTAGAAAACTGGCCACGAATTTGATAGAACCGACTAAAAACATTTGCGGCCAAAATGTTTTCAGTAATACAATCATAACATTGATATCTGTGATAACGATTTCTCCTTTTGGGGTTTTCCTCGAAGCTATTTGCTTCTTGCGATGAAAGGTTGGAACCCATATTTTATTAAACTTCTCGGTGATGGTTGAGCTCTGGTTTTCAGGGATTAGTTCCCACATATCTTCCATTGTTAACGATTTTTTATAGCCCTTCCATATGAGAGGATTAAACCAATTGAATGTTATTCGAGATAAAAATGAGGCCGTCTTTTCAGGACATGGTTTCTGTAAAGCAATTGATTAATGGTTTTATTCTAGACATTCATTAAATATTACTTTTGCTTTTGTCGACTGCACTGAAGAGTTATGATCAGCAAAACATGAGAGGAAGAGCTCAACCATTACTATCGGGTAAGTTATCATTTTGATTATGTAAGTGTACTCGTCTATTGTGGCCTCGAATTCGTAATTCTGTAGTAGATAGTTAAGATATTTATTTTGAGATCAGATTGGTTTTGACTTACATCGTCATAGACCATGCTCAAAATTGTTCGGTAGTTCAATGTCGCCCCGATTGAGTATAGCATCCAGAATATGAATAATACTGCGGAGGAATATACTCTGTATTTTCGATGGAAATACAAGATGACAATGACATATATCTGGATAATAGGCTGGTTAGTCATGATTTTTATCGATTCTTGTTATATTTACAAATGTGCAGAATTTGATGAGCGGGGTGAAATTTTCGGCCACAAATATCGATTGATAGCCATTTGTTGGATTGAAAATTTTGACTATAAGTTCGCCTAAACTTAAAAGGGCTAATAATACGGCTAAAGACTGATAACAAGAACACTTTGTGAATATCAAGTAATTTGATGTCAATTCTTACAGTTTTGGTCACAGAGAATATGGTGTAAGGAATAGGTTTGTCATTGTTTTTGCCGTTCATAAAGTGTGGTAATTCGATGAATGATAAGAGCATTAGAATCAAACTGGGTATCCATACCAGTGCTGTTTCTTCGAAGCACAGCGTAAAATCTGGGAATGAATCGGAATACCAGGTCAGTTCCCAATCCTTTTAAAAAAGAGTTATATTAAATTAAGCAAGCTATTTTTGATTTCTAATTCTTACCCAGAAGGCTGAGGAACAAAACCCAGACATTATTTGATTTGAAGAAAACTTTTTCAAATAATTTGTAAAGACTTTGAGTTAATATCAAAACAAAAGTGAGAATAAGTTTTATTTTTGAAGTGTTGTTTGACTTTCTCTAATCAATCAAATCATCAGATTTTGGTCTTGGCTTTAATTAGTCATTGTATTGAGAGTTGACACCCCTTTTGTCTGATTAACCATTCAATCATATCGGAGACAATTTTGGATTTATTTTCTGTACAAAAGGTTTTGTTCGGAATATAATCTTTATATTTATCGCAATTCAAAATTGTTCTGTAATTCAAACGATTGATAACTAAATTTCTCATCTTTTTTCTGATAGGCTGTGCATACAATTGATTTGCACTACAGTGCACTATTATCGACTGTTTCTGTGCTGATCAATTGAACTCTAAAGATGAGCAAGTCAAGTTTGAAATTTACATTTTTTGCTTAGATTTTATTTACATTTTTAGTTGAATTTTATCGAAAATTAGGTCATTTTTTGGATTTTTTTTTGAAAATTTGATTCTTGAGTACAGTTTTATCGATGGTTTCAATTGAAATGTCATACGATTACTGACTGAAGAGCACTGAATGAAGAAATAGCGATAAAAATCTCAAGAATTGATTACTCAAAGAGAAGAATAGAAAATATGTTGAAATAAATAAACAAATTAAGCCTCGAATCGATTGTTTCCGTCAATTGATAAACAATGTAACTTTTATTGACGCCAATAAGACCCTGGTCACAAAATTGTTTGCCGTCTAGTTTTACAAACTGACTCTATTTGAGACTTTTAAAAGACACAAAGTATTCCACTTGACTCTAAACTTTAGAAATGATCTAGTTATAATTTAAAACTTGTTCGCTTTTAATCATTAAATAAAATACCATATCATTTTTTAGCGGGAATATTGGATCCTGGATCTAGCTATTAAATGTTAGGAGCTTTGGTCTAACCCTCTCCCCCGGCGAACCCTGCTTTCAATGAATGTTTTTGTTTTCGGTAACTTTTCATTAAATATTTATCTCTTTTTCTATAATAAGTTAATCGCAAAAATTATAATCATTAGAAAAGCAATTGTTTTGAATCAACAAATTTCGTGACTTTTTGTTTGACATACGAATGCACTAAAATTCTGTTAATTTACAGTAAAAGCACTGCAATTGTTGACAAACTAAACGCCAAAATTATTCATTAATTAGAAAAGGGATCAGAAAATAGTTTTGTTTTGTACGTCATTTGTGTTCACAACTTAACCGATGTGTCATTTGATTCATTTTCAATGATGTAAACAAACAATACGTTCAGACATTTAAAGCCTTTGAGTAAACATTCGTTAAATTAGTTTAAACTTAACATCAATTGTATTGTAATCTTATTTCTAATCACTTTTAGTCATATTTTTATTGAATATTTGTAAACAAAAAGATAACAAATATATGGAATCAAACAAAAAGTTGAAAACGAGTCCATCGACTCTTATGTCGGCCCAGACTTCTCGTGAAGTCTTTGAACAGAAATATAGCCGCAACTCATTTGACCGCTTCGGCGACGACTTATGCGAACTTCTGTTGTCTTATCTTACATTCAAAGACAAGATTGTATTGGAAGACGTGTCCAAACAATGGAAGCGAACCATTTATAACAAGCAAAGAGTTCTTCGCGTCTTTAGCGTACATCCAATCGAACAGATCCCACATATGAACAATCATTACATCAATGATCTGTTGGTACCGATTGTTGTGAAGAACTTCGTCAGCGGTTTCGCCAATAACTTGAATATGAGAACAATCGACAAACAAAGACTCAAATTATTGCTAACGAAATGCAAAAACATACGCAAAGTTGAGTTCACCCGAGTCTATATCGACAGCTCTCTTCTCCACCTCATCGGTGAGTACTGTCCTAATCTGGAATCGATTCAATTGGATATAATTGGTTTGGAAGAGGAGGACATCATTAGCTTCGGTCAAAAGTATGGCAAAAATCTCAAGCAAATCAAATTCAATAACTGCCGGACATTCAGTCCTCGCGATTACTCCAATAAGTTCTGCACAGAATTCGGCAAAAAACTGCTCTCTTATTGTCATAACATTAAGTCCTTTCAATGCGAAGACATTTCCATAATTAACGACAAAAGAAGTGAATTCCTACCAAAACTACAGTCAATTGACTTAAGGCTTAGACGAAGTGATGCCCAACACTTCGCAGAGTTTGTCACCAAATATGAGAACAAACTCAAGAAATTGAAGTTATTTTCATCAGAAATAGAATTCCAGACTCTGAGGAATACTCTTCAACAGATCAGTCGGTTCCGTAACGTTGAAGACCTGGACATTACCTTCAATTTGATGGTTCATAATCACGGAAACCCGAATACAATAAATGATAAATTGACAGAAATGGCCAAAAATTGTCCGAAAGTGACCCGATTTCTACTAAATATCAATATATTTATGACCGGAAGTGAGTTCGTCGCCGGAAATATATGGGAATGTTTGGGAAAATTCGTTCATTTGAAGCAATTGGACGTAACTCTCAAACTGTCAGAAATCGATGAGTCTGTCGAAGCTCTGAAGCGCCTCAAAAACCTGACCGATCTCTCTATTCGTTGCTCCCGAATGGGTGACCCCTTCTTCAAAGATGTGGATCAGTTTTTGCCGAATCTGAAGACATTGCAGTTGAATAGTGATTATGATTTGTCGGACACTTTGATGGAATCGTTATCTAAACTGAAAAGTTTGACAAAGATATCACTCGGAAGCGGTCACAAAGCACTGAAGAATATTACCGATTCGGGAGTATCTAAACTGATAGACAACTGTTCCCAACTGCGAAAACTAATATTCCTGTCGCGACCCAACATAACCACTCAAACCGTCGATAATCTGATCGCTTTTGCCAATAAAAACTCCAAATATTCGATAACTTTCTATTCTGGGTTCTCTCGAGTGGGCGATGAGGCGCTCTTCCCGGCCATCGATTTGACTATTTATACGAATATACCGCAAAACCTAAAGATATTGATCCGAAGTGTGGGTCCGAACTACAACCCACCCTTTGCTGGCCCCAACTTTTTGCCGCTGCAACATGAAATGGCGGCCCAGTTGGCTGCACAGGCACAGAATATGGCTCAGAATGTGGCGCAGAATATTCACGTAATTGAACTGAATCTGGAACCGCCTCCACTGCCAATGCCGGCCAATATTGAAGTTGTGCTCCACAACCATCCATTGCCGCCGGCACTCAACCCTTTCTTTCTTCCACCGCCTCCGCCCCTGAACTTCATGTGAGGAATGCAATCGAAATGATTTTTGAATATATTTAGCGAAATATTAGGCAATCAGTGAATCCTATTCTTTATTCACTTTATATTGTAATCTATGACTTCTATAACTGATATATAAAACAAATTTCTATTTACTTTTATAAACGACTTAAACGTTGAAAACTTACTCTTTTATTGCATTTCTCTATGAAAATAAATATTTAGATAATTACTTGTGTTTACTATCAGTAAAAATGTGTTATTTTTAAGTATTGGTTGCGATTTGTGTATCGATATATGTCTTAATAAAAACTTCAAATCATATCCTGGTTTTTGTTCTCAGTTTTTATAATTTTGGTCTCATTTTCTGCATTTTCGCTCAATTTGTGACTAATTTAATCGCAATAATAAGACATTGAATTCTTATCTGAGACCTATTGTCAGACTTGAGTTCAAAGATTATTCTTATCTCACATTTATTTCAATTCCTTTCAGTTTTGGTTCAATTTATCAACAAATTGAGTAAATCTACTCTTTTTTATATACCTTTTTTATTACAGTCTATCCACGGGATTAGTCTTTATCATGATAATGAACTGATCTAGGTTAATTTATATCAAGCTTTAGTGGAAAAGTTTTAGTTGTATTCCAATGAATTGTTAATTGGTTGTGAATTATCTAGCACTTTCTGATTTATCAAAAGCTAATTATAATAAGAAAGCGATAAATTATCGCAAATAGAGAGTATTCGGATGGGATTAAGAGTTGCTTAAAGTGATTACAAGTGAATAACGAGGATATCTGTTAACATATTTTATCTCAATTTTATGTCATTCAAGTCATGAAATTGAAACCAATAAGTCGTAGAGTTCTTAACTTGTTCATTTGAAATCGTGTGTTTAAGAAATGTTTAAGATTATTCTTGCTTTATAATACACACTGAAAATGCTGGCTGCTACCAAGATCATTTGTGTACTGTTGATGTCATGTTTTGATAAAGAGCTGACGAATTTTGATAAATGTCCTAAAAATTGCAAATGTTTTTCGGCACCTAAAGGTTTGAATAACTCTTTGATCTTTTCAATTTGATTTTCAATTGTTTGACCTTGTTTATTGTATTTTTCAATGTTTCTAATTAAATATAAATTTGATTGAAGATGGGTACAATTGGGATGAACGCAGTGTGAGTTTGATTTGTGATAATATCAAGGATTTGGCAGACAATCAATTGAAAGCATTGGAACCAATCAATACTTTAATGGTCGGCACAGATATGAGCGGAAAGACAGGACTGAGGAGAGGCTCATCCATTGCTGATTTCTATATAAATAACTTTTATTTATATGGAATACAAACGGAAACAAATCCAATGAATATTAATTTTGTGTCGCCGATGATTGGAGTGGATGTCAATGCCCTACAAGTTCTTACATTAGTTAATTTGAATCTTAATCAATTCAATTGGAATGTGTTACTTGGATTCAAGCAATTGAAGGCCATTCACATTGAAAACTGTGAACTAGATAAATTAGATCAAAATGATTTCGGTCTTATTAGGGGTTTGAAAATAATTTCCGTTTCTATAATCAAATCAAAACTCAAAGAAATCGGTGAAAATGCGTTCAACGGTTGGAATGAACTCAAAATGCTTTCCATAGTTGCAAATCCATTGAATGATATTCATAGCCTAAGAACGAACTTGCCCAAGTTGTGGTATCTCAATTTACAAGATAATAATATCTGGCGAATTCCCGAAAACTTTCACGAATGGCTTCCAAAACTTAGAGTTTTTAAACTGGATAAAAATAACTTGAAAATTTTAGACTGGCAACAAATATCTCCATTGCTTCCTAAACTAAAAGAATTTTCACTTGATGGTATTTAGTTCATTATAAAGGCACTTGATTGAAATTATAATCTGAGTTACTTTTAAATTAGACAATACATTGTGTATTAATGAAGACATAAAGACTCTTTACACAGAAATGATAAAATATTGGACTACCCAGGGAGTTCCAGCATTTTTTCGCTATTCTATGGAGAAAAGGATAGTTTGTAAGGATGTGTCAAACTATCCTTCGGATAACTCTCCGCCTTTTCTATGTTTTCCACATTTTAATGATTCTTTTCCAAAAGATGACCAAGCCTACATACATTGCGTGAATTGGTCAGGCAACAAAATATGAATCAAAAATAGTAATGGAAAACCGACGAAAGGCATTTACTTTTGGGTTTGCAGCCAATTGAGCCCATAATGGGATTCAAAAGAATTTTATTAAAAAATTTATTTCATTTTAAGAATAATTGAATACAAAAATAATTATAAACAATAAGTTATTTGAAACCAAATGATTGCATTATTTTGTAAAAACTTTAATTTTTAACTATTAAAGCTTAAAATGAATATAATTTTTATATAATTGAAGCATAAAATTTTGATTATACAAACACCTATTTAAATTCTAAATGAATGACCATCGTAAATTTCGCATTCAATTCAGACAAAATTATTTGGTGATCTGAACACTGGAGTGGGAACTACCGCTGTATTACATCTGTTGGGGGTTTCTCTGATGAAAGCGCACAACGAGTTAATGGAATGCATTTGGGCTGCAAATAGAGTTATCCCAAATTCATGGCAACTTTGAAGTATCAGAGGTAGAGAACAGATCTCGAATTGTTGGACAGCACAGCAATATAGTAGACCATCCTTCACAACATTGGCATCGGTTAAGAGCTGCTTACACCGCATGTAATCTTGGTATTCACTGTTATTAAATCTCTGAACGCATTTACATTCAAATGGAGTAATATTTCCTCTCATACAGGAGTTGTGCCGAAAGCCATTTGAATAGTGAAGAACTCCGAGCAACACAAAAGTCAATAATATTTTATATGAAATTTGATTCATAATTAATAATATTTTCATTAGACTTCAGCGAAATCTGTGTGAAAGCAAAATAGTTGCGAATATATTGAAAATTTCATTTGAATTCTCTCTCTTTTATATGATTTGAAAATTTGATGAATAATTAGTTTCCGAAAGCGTTGTCACAGAGTTTGAGACAGACTTTACTTTTCAAATATTTTGTTATAAATTTTCTTCGAATGTCTTATCATTTGTCGGTTAATGTCTTGTAATTGAAACTCAGTTCAGAGATAAGACAAACAGTGATCTCATTAATAAAATGATTAATTCATGAATAGAATTGTGTGCAAGGTGCAATATCATGCTGCAAGAATGGCTAATATTATGTTTGAAAGTTGATAACACTTTTTCATTTATAAATAATATATTGCAGAAAATCTCTTTGGTGTAAAATTTCTCATTTGGTATATTCTTAGAAATTGAACTTGGTGATGCCATGGCATCTCAAAATTTGGGTTAAGTAAGAAATGGATATTTGCTCATCAATTATGAAAACAAATTCCTTCAATAATTTTTCAAATATTTCAAATAATTTAATGATTAATTCAATGTTTATAACTCAAAATGTGATCAACCATTGAATTCAAGTTTAATATTATTATCTCAATAAAGAATAAAATTTCAATTTTCAATGAGGATCACCAGGATCATGGTTATTTGAATGACTTGAAAACATTTGAGTTATAAACTAAGCAAAGTTTTAGTCTACCCCAAGTAACTTGTTCAATTTTAAAAAGGAGTTAGAAAAAGTAAATTGATTAAATTGGGAATTCAAAAGAAGAAAAACTTCCCTCGAAAAAGAAGGGTTAAGAGGACTTAATACCAAGAAATGTCTATATAATGCTTTACAAAGGCTATTTAAAAAATGTGATCATTTATAATGTTGAAGACTTAGAGTATTTGACTAATAGCTGATTGTAAGTGAATTGCGTTAAATATTTGTTGAACTTTGATGGATGAGTCATTCGATGTTGATTTTCAAACCATGATTAATATGAATTGAAATTCAATATTTTAGTTGAAAGGATCAAGGCTATTTAGACTATTTCAATGTTTTTGAGAGAGTTATATA
>JAQFXL010001801.1:0-10464 GCA_034693445.1 Edwardzetes edwardsi
AAATCGATTGTCAATCAAATAAATGGTCAATAATTGCCGAAATGTCTTACATTTGATGACATATTTGACGGCGTTTTAGACACGACTTAAAACAGTCGACGATTGCAATGAAAAGACTTATTTAAACGGAAGTCGTGTTACACGTGATATCATTATCGATACATTGTATTCACAAAACATCGATTCTACACAATATCGATAATCGACTTCTATTAACTTACAGTCAAATCTCATTTTGATAAATACTTAAAATACCTTGGTAAATATACTGCATTATTCTCAATTAAGGCTTCTTTTTATTTAAAATATTTATTAATATATACTTGCAGATTTTAAAGCTAATAATTTTCCAATTTATTATCCGATTAATAAAAATGTTATATGACGAGGGCAAACTGTCTAATTTAAAAGGAAGGCCCAACTCTGCAGTCATCCAATCTATGAGACTAGAGGTCGATATACTACAAGAATATCCTTATGTTCTTGCAACAATTTATTCTAAATTGTCCCCAAAGAACACGAAAAAACACAAATTGATTATATAATAAGAATTCATTCTTGTAATAATAGACTTATAAATTAGGTTGAGCAGTTTTTGTAGAGTGATCTAGGTTTTATCTGATATATTGATCAATAAAGTAAAGGTTAGGCTATAGATGTCTATCGTGTGAAGTGATGAGAGTCTGAGAGTGAGTGACAAATATTCCTGTTTTATATGATTTTAACCTTATTTATACCAAACAGTAATTTAGTCACAAATTGAATGTTTTAGTCATTAGATTAATACATATTTGCATTCATTTCGGATAACTTTTCGCCAATCGATTCAATCATTTGATTGCAATTCACTTATATTTCAAACCAAAAGTGATTTCAATTTTTTAAACAAAACGATTCAAATAAATAGGAATTTATTGTGATTTTTGTGTTTAACTGAAAGTAGAAAAAGTAATAAAAATGGTAAGAAAACAAAACCTCATTTCTCATTCATTTTTCCTCAATTTCTACTGGATTGTTGCTAACATGGTTATTTTTGCACAAATCAGGGAAATGAAGCGTCGCTTCCGATGGAAATGTGCTCTAATTGTGAGTTTTGCAATCATTTACTCAAATATCAGTCTTTTATCATTTGGCCACTGATTTAATCGCCGATCAGTTGATTGATAATTATTGTGTGAAATGTGTTTCAGTTGATGCGGATGAGATCAAACGTCTCGGCAAACGTTTCCGCAAATTAGACCTGGACAACTCTGGGTCTCTCAGTGTAGACGAGTTCATGTCTTTACCAGAACTGCAACAAAACCCTTTAGTTCAACGCGTTATCGACATCTTCGACACCGACCGCAACGGAGAGGTTGACTTCAAAGGTATTGTTTTTTCGATTGAGAAAAGAGTGTAACAATTGAGTGGTTTTCTTATTCTTAGAGTTCATTCAAGGAGTTTCTCAATTTAGTGTTAAGGGCGACAAAGAATCAAAACTAAGGTGTAAGTCATCCAAACCATTGCGAAACATAATTATCTAATTTTGGGGTATATTCTGGCCTCAAATGTAGTCGCGTTTCGTATCTATGATATGGATAACGACGGCTTCATATCTAATGGCGAACTGTTCCAAGTGTTGAAAATGATGGTCGGAAACAATCTTAAAGACACGCAATTGCAGCAAATCGTAGACAAAACCATTGTTTTCGCCGATAAAGACGAAGACGGAAAGATCTCATTCGAAGAGTTTTGTTCTGTAAGTTTTGTCTCTATTTTTGGCCTCAAATCAATTCAAATCAAATTCAAAGTGAAAATATTTTTGTCGTATTTTCAAACATTGGATACATTTTTTGTTGAATTGTTTCCTTGAATATACTTATTGTAGAAACAAAACTAATTGAAAATATGTTGAGATGACTATTGTTTTACTATTTTTAAATTCAGTCGCGATTATCGTCTTATTCTGTCCTCGAATCTAATAATTGTGATTCTTTTAAATTTCTTTAGTTTTATTGAATATTCTATTCGTTTGAATAATTTATAGGAATTGACTCAAAATAATTGACATTAATTTAAACTATTCTTTGATTTGATGAACAGGTCGTAGGAAATACCGATATTCATAAGAAAATGGTTGTAGACGTTTAGGGGACGAACTATTCCCTCAATACATAAGTTTGTGTTAATATTTTGCATCATTCGATACATCATTATTGCCATTAAACCTCTTTTGGACTGCATTTCTGTTATTTCGTCCAAAAAAGTGAACTCAAATGAAGACAATTTCGGATACCATTCGAGAAAAAGGTTTTGTTTTCGACTTTTTATTATTCATTGTTTTTTCGTTTCCATAATTGACTGTAATTTCTATTCATCGCTAAAATCTTGTATTTTTCCATCAAATCTAAGAATTATCCCAAAACTCCAGAAACAGATTTCCATTTTTGTGTCACTTTTAATATCGAATTTATTGAATATTTGATTAAATATTAGCCAATCATAAGTCAGAATATAGCGTTTGAGCCCTTAATTGGCGTTAATCAACATTTGAAGGTTTGGTCACTTATTGTAACGATATATTTGTTGGCTTTTCATGTTATGTACAAATCAAGACTTAACTCCTTCCCAAATGTTTGCTAATTTTTTGATCGCCTTCACAAATTGAATTGAGATCAAGGTCATATTAGATCTGCAAATTAGTGGACATACAACTGACTCTCCCATCAAAGTCGGAAAAATGGCACAAAATTTTCCGAAAAATCCTCTCCTTTTGAACACACATTTGAAAGAAATTCAATTGATTTGAAGACTTATTCATAAGTATATTATTTTGAATATTAACTCAAAAGAGGATTTTCATCAATCAAATCGATTTCCTAATTGTTTTTACTCAAAACTATTGAATTTGCAAATAACTTGAAATGCAATTAATATTAGGATTTGATTCCATTTAAATCTATGTTTGAATTTATTACAAATTCGATGAAAACTCTTATAAAGCCTTAACTCAAATATACTTTTAAATAATATCATTGATATTAATATATAATCAAATTGTGATCGAATTTGAGGTCAAAATTCAGTTATAAATGCATTTCAAATGAAAAGCTATACTTTGTTGACAAATAACGAGTGAATTAACGAATATTCCAAATATGATAGATATTCAACAGTTTCACAACATTTCTGTTGACTTCTCAATGATTTTAAAAATTCTTGATTTTGACCACAAATGAGAGAAATTTGAGCTCTAAATCAAATGGAAATTAATGACAAATTCCAAGCGATAAGAGCTAGACTTCGATTTCATTAGTTATGGGTTTTAAAAAATCTGAACCCTTTCCCATTTGATGTTAGCAATTTCGATTTAGAGGGGAATGGTGTAAATAGCCGTTCAATTTTTATTTGTATGAGTTGGAAAGTGAAAGAGCCAAGAGTACTCAACTTCAGTAAGATAAGTGTTAGACCTAAAAGTGATTTTCACCTCATCTGCGATTAAAAACTTTAATTTCAGTTATTTTTGTTCGGATTTTCATATTCTTTCGCATTCTTTTGATCGGATTATTAGTTTTTCAGGTTTTTTGTTAAATTTAATTGTTTTTCGTTGAATTGATTTCGATTTCAAGTCTAGTCTCAAGTATTAGCCATAACTTCGATCTTAAATTGAAATTAAATTTTAATAATTATTTAACGAAATGAAGAGTTAAATAAACAATTGTTTTCTCAAATGAAATGAATGAAATGTATTGCTTTAGCACTGGATTTATGTCTCAATTATTGTCTGTACAGCACTGTTATAGAGTTATTCAAATTATTCATATAATTATTCAAATCGGAGTGTATTTAAAGAGAAACAAAAAATTGATTGAATATTATTTACAAACTGAGAGATCTGTTGAAAAGCAAAACTTGTTTATAATGTTTGTGCAAAATTCGACTCTTTTTATGTAAATATATTTATATCTTTACAATCAGTGATCGAGTCTTAAATAAATTTAGTTTTTCTATCAATCATATCAATCAATTGCTATCGGATTTCATTATTTCGTTTTGTTTTCTCAAACTTAAAATTGTATTCAAATTGAAAATAACATATATTTAAAATTTTGAAGATATACTCTATATATCTATAATATATTATATAATTTATATGTTTTTTTGTTCAATTAATCCAAACATAATGTTAATTAAGGTTTTAAATGAGATAAACAAAAAACAAAAAATCACACGAAAAGAGTGATTCTGGAAAAACAAAATGTTTGTTAGTTTTAAAATAAAACTCTATTATAGAAATTATAGCCGTTTTTGAAGAATTCAATCATAAGATATATTTGACTGTATTTCCCGCTGCCGTACATTCAGTGCATTCTTTTATTATTATTATAATCTAATTATAATTTTACGAATTAAACAAATAATAATAATACGAATAAATTTCATTTAATGTTTAAATCAAATTGTTTTTTGAAAATTTTAAGAAATAAAGTATTAATTGAAATAAACACGATTTTGGAATAAAATTCATCTTTTAAATAGTGTTCATGCAACAATTGATTCGACAAATAGACATTTCTCAATTTAATTTCACCCAATTTACAAGTATTGTGCCTTGCTAACTTTATTCCAATTTCAATATTCAACAGCTATTCAACAACACTACGAATAAAACACCCGATCCTTACTTTAATAGATTATTTTAAATTCATTCTCAACTAAATCTAAGATAAATTTTTGCCGAAAATCGAAGAAATTTGTTGATAGAAACAAATTATAGTTAAATTTAGGGATGAATTGTGTCTTTGATCGCATTTATTGCATAATTAAATTAAATGGTAATATAATTTGCATTAGTTTTCAATGATTACAATAATTGTTTATAAGTGAGGTATAAATTAGTGGCAATTCGTCGGAACAATAACTCAAATAACTGTTAGTTCTGGTAATCAGTCGCTAATTATTTGAGTTATCGATCGTTAAAAACTGTACAAAAATGTGAGCAAAACTTTCTGTCAATAAATGGGAAAAATGTTGTCGTAATCCAAGATATTATTGAAAACAACAAAAATTACATCATTTCTGAAAATAAACGCAAAGAATGCGATTCGAAGGCAATAAAACAATATTAATATTAATTATAATGAATTATAACTTTTCTCATTATTAATACATTCCTTTTGAAAAACAAATTAAATGTAAAACTGTTTCGTAAGTCATCTGATGTTCAGTTGAAATACACGTCCAGTTGTATGAAAAGCGCTCGAAATGACCCCTCATTTGTCTGATGTGCTAAACATAACTCAATTCTTAGAGCATAACTCATAACTCCTCCGACCGATGGACAGGAACTGACATTTGTTTGTCGTAAACGAATGACTCGTTAATTATGAAGCGATGAGTAAAAAATGAAATAATCTTTGAGTTAATTATAGTCTTAAGAGTAGAGGCACTGAATTATGCTTTCGTAACGTTGGCTGAAGTGCTGGGACTCGAACTGTTAGAGTCCACTCCTCCTCTCATAACATTGGGTGAAGATGTCATTGAAAATGTGGCGGATGATTGCGGTCTTTCGGTGGACGGCCCCCAAAGTCTGACAGTAGCGTCATCCGAGGCACTGGCGATTAGTTGAGGGTATCGAGGATTCCACGAAACGCAGTTAACTGTCCGCGAATGACCCGTCAGAATACCGATTGGTTTCTCTCGCTTTAAGTGCCAAATATATATCTTATTGTCTGAAATCAATTCCAATAATTAGGTCTCAACCGATTGCGAGCACACCATCAATACCTTCACTACCGCTGGCAACGAACACCTGATTGACTCCTCCAAAACAGGAGTGGATTGTGTAATATCCCTGAGTCACGCCCTGGAATTTTCGGAGCAAAACTTTGTCCTCTAAGTCCCAGAGATGAACGCCTTGTGAGGCAACGTTGATGAGCGCCAAACGGCCCGAATCGTCACAAGTGAACGACATAATAGAATTGTCTTCACGAATGCTAACCATTGAGACAATAATGAGATAATCTTTCAGTAAAATATTGGATCAATTATTTACAGATTGAAATCTGAGAGGTCTTCGAAATTATATCCACGTATTCTTTGATGAGTGTCTGCCGCCAAAACTGTTTTCCCATCTTTACGAAAACAGAGACACTGGACTCGAACGCCTTCCCACGTGTCGATCACATTACCGTCTAAGTCCTGGACACAAATTATAACACATTAGAGACCAATAAATTAGATCTAATAACGAAAACATACGCATTGGTAGAACTGTCCTCTTTGACCTCCAGTGACGAACTTTTTGCCGTCCTTATGCCAGGAACAGGTGGTTAGACTGTCTTCGGGAGAGTGACTCACTTTGACTCTTAGTTCTCCAGTCTATCAAAAAAAGAACCCATTTTTAAAAACTGATTTTAAAGTTCAAAGTTAGTGACGACAGACCGAAACGTTCCAAACCCAGAGATCGGAACAGTCATCGGGTCCACAAGCAATCAAATAGGTGTCGTCGGGACTCCACGCGAGATATGATACACCGTAAGAATGGCCTTCAAATGTGTGCTTATGTTTAAGTCTTAATGTGTCCTAAATTTAAATAAATTGAATGAATAAACATTGAAATCAAATAAATAGAAATGAATTACGGGATCGACGTCCCAAATCATGACAGTGCTGTCTTTGGAGCCGGTCGCCAGTTTTGTGCCATCGTTTGAGAAGCGACAAAACCAGACTTCGTCGCAGTGGTCAGTGATTATCTGTATTGACTCGTTTGGAAAATCATCACTAAATCCATTCAAATGCAAACAAAACTAAGATATAGAAAGAAATCATTGAAAGATATGATTAGAAGCAAACCGGCTGCAGATGTGGTCAACCAAAAGATTGACGCTATCGAGTCCACTGTCAACCGTGAAGTTATGGTACGGACAGCGCTCCTTCTGGAGTTCGACTGCTTGGCACAAAAGGGTTCGGAGTCTTCGCGGCGGAAGCATAACAGTCGGCGGTAAAAAAGCTTTCGATTCGACAAAAAAAGCAAATTAATCAACAAATCAAATAAAAGGTTCGATAGTTTGCATTACTTTGCAATTTCTCCATCAGTTTTATTCTGGAGGGCAGACCTTTTCCATCCCAATTTGATATGGTTCTGAGCTCTTCGGACGAATTGCACATAATATATCTAGAACATTTACAATAAAAGCTATTAAGTTCTGTTTGTGATTTAAAGCAAAAGTCATCCATTGTTTGAAAGTCAGGGATGAATATTAAAAACCAAATTAAGAGATGAGTGAACTGACAAACATTGACACTAAAGAGTTGCGAAGTAGAGGTACTCTTATCATAATCATCTCAAAAATTATTCGTTTCATTCATGCAATTATTGCGATCGACAATAAATACCTGACTTTATCACAACTTATCGCTAATAAGTTATCGATTAAATCATAGAACAAGGAAAGTGTAAATTTTCTAAGGGATAAGATGTGCTAGTTTCAATTTTTATTTATTGTCTTCAATTATTTAAATTTTTCACTTTAGATGAGTATTGAAATTTTGTACTTTTATTGCAGATTTAATTACAGAATAAAACAAATGATATGAAAGTATTTATATCGCAATTCATTCTAATCATTGCATCCAATAATTGGCAAAACCTTTGCTTTAAATTTAGTTTTGAATGAATAAAAAGAATGGACTGAAAATTGGCACTAATTTGCAAAACTATTTCCAAATCTAAACGTTTGTGAACTCAACTGTATTTTCATTAGTTTTCAATACAATTATTGAAATTATTATCCAATCAATTGATAAACTGTAGAAATATTAGATAAAAAGCGTCTAAAGTATAAAACAGTTCCGTAAAACTCGTTTCAATTGCTATGATATGGTTTGAGTCAACTCCTAATCACATGAGTGTTAATAACATTAATTAAATCAAATGATAGCAAAGAAAGCGCACAAATAAACAAAAAACTCTGTCTTATGATTAGTGACAACACTTTCACTGAAAACCACTTCGAGACTCAACTCATGGATAGAATGTTTAGTTTTTAGCCATTTTTGTCTCAATTATAATCACATTTCCTAACAATAAAACTGAAGGCAAAATGTTTATAGACTTCAAGGATATTATGTTTCGATAATTAAAAACTGGAAAAACTTATTGAATAAAAGGCGTAGAAATTCAATATTTTTTATAGAATTCAAGTCTTTAATAAAAACTAATGAAAATAACAGCAAAGGATGGAATACCTGCTGAGTTCGTGGACACGATCTGTGTTGTACTTGAGAGGAGTCAGTTCGTGGCGAAGACATTGAAGTGCATCCAAAAGCTTTGAGTCTTCAATTAGTTCCAAATACTTTTGTTCCAATAATAAAAACTTCATTTTCTGGTCAGTCAAAGGAAAGCCTCTTTTAATTAAATATATTCTCGAAATCAGTTCAAACTTACGGCCAAAGCTTTCGATGTTTCGAGAAGTGATTTGAGGTCAGAGAGCGCTGTTTCAGCCTATATTCGGGTCATTGAAAAACTACTTAAAAACCAATTGGAAGAGTGACTCAACTCATACCTGAGTCCATTCCCCGTTCATTACATAGGTCTGAAACTTTGCGGCCGAGGGATGGTCTAAACGACATCCCGACTCTTGAATCAGTTGGTCAACTGTTCGACTGTTAATTAGTTGGGAGGTATGGGTCAGTCGAGTCATAATTAAAATGAGGTCAGAGGCGAGGGCTAGGGATAAGCACTTACTTGAGGCCCATAACTCTCAAATGTTGACCAATGAGTCGAATGATGTCCTGATCGGTACGGGATTTGATATTCACTAATTTGGTGTCCGATTCGTCACAATTTGTTCCGTTGGACACATTGGCGGTGTTGTTGTCATTGAGCTCTTGATTGAAACCATTCAAAGCGATTCCATTAGCATTGGAACCATTTTGTTGGACGTGAGGGTCATTACTAGTGTTAATCTCTTTGTTGGAGTCATTCAATTGTTTGTCTTCATTGGAACCGTTAGCTATTGATTGCATGTTAACAGTGATTGTGTTTGAGTGCGAATGCGATGAACTCTGACTCGAATGGGATAACGACTCGACTGCTGAGTGCGTCGATTGGCTCACCACTGATGACGCGCTGCTGATATCTGTGGCCGTCAAAGTGGTCGTCGAAGTGCTGCCAGTGACAGTCGTTTGACTCTGTCTCTGTCTCTTCCTCGGCGGTGGTGTCGTTCCACCCGAGTCTGAGTCCGATTCCGTGCTCGAGGCCAGTGTTCGCTATAATTACACTAATTGTGTAACAGTTTTGAATCTAAACATAACACAAATCATATCATCACTAATGCTATGACTCAGTGCTCAACACAACCAACAAATCAAATATTTTAAGTCAATTCAGTCCTTTCTATAACCTAACCACTGATTTTACCCCTACTCGAGACAAATGCTGTTCACAAATATCAGTTGATTTAAGCGTTTTGCAGACGAAATGTAATGTCAATTATGACTCTTCAGTCTTCACTCTTAACAATAATAGTCAACCATTTGAGTCATACATACATTCAATCATTAAACCAAAGCATATAAACAAAGCTTACATATTATAGCAACCAATCGATCACACGATTCACTTATTCCTATTTAAAGCTAGACATGGATTTTGTAACCCATTCCTCAATAAAAACAATGCCAATGCCTATAAAGCTATTTCTTTATACATATTGAAGGGCATAAAAAGTTAACCAGTTTTAGTAAATGTTGAGTTAGAACGTAGTTGTAGTGCGTCAGCTGTTCATCAGCTAACCAGGGGCTGTGCACTGTACAAGTACTGTTATTGAGCATGTCACTCACATACCAGGAGGGATTGGGCACAATCTGGTTGGGTTAGGATCTGGTGTCCCATTCAAACCATTCAAAACTTTTCTTACCACTCATTTCAAGCAAAAGTTTTGACTTTTTATTGAATATTCATTTAATCGATCAGAAGATCCAAAGAATAGTTTAGTTTTGGATTCAATTAAAACTAAGAATGCAATTAATTCACAACAATTGTTGGCTATTAATGATAAACAATTGTTTTTGTTGTCATAGATTACATTATAGGTATAGACTTATAAATATAGACTTTCTATGATTTCAATTAAATGCCATTTGTTTGTTGACTTGAATTTCGACTCATAGATAGTGCGACACAACTCTTAACAACTCTTAAGTTCCAACAAAATTTTTATACAGTTAATGACGCTTTTTATCAACCACATATATTATCAACTTACTTTGTGTCAATAAAATTCGAATCCCCAGTACATTACAATTGAAAGATAATGTAATTAATGACCGATTTTATCAAGAACCTTTTTTGTGAACAACCCTTTGTATCAAGCATTTGATTGGTCCCAAACATCTCAAATGAATGTAATTCTGTATCGATTTTGTCAACAAAAGTGAACTGAAAAATATTTCAAACAAAAACTGTAATAAACTTACAGC
>JAQFXL010001802.1:0-10463 GCA_034693445.1 Edwardzetes edwardsi
TCCGCCATCACTCACATGTAACTGCTCCGTTCTGTGAGCATGCGCTATTTCCAATGCACATTTTTTACAGTTAGGATCTTGACCAAGAAAAACTTGATTTATAAAATGTCTTCTCGAGAGTTCACCGGGATTTTATTTCGCGTGAAGAATTTAAAGTAAAACATAGTCTATTTGGGTATTAAAGTATATTTTGTGTCATTTTTAGCTGATTTAAGACATTTTTGGTTATGGTTTTCAGTAAAATTGAAGGAAAAGTTATTTCTGATACAAATCTCTGCTCGGATTAAAGAAACACTCAAACAATTTCTGTTTTGGCTTCAGTCATAATGTTGATCACATTCTATGCAATCAATTCATTTTTTCTACAAATTATTGACTTATTTCAGGCTAATCACATGAATTTTGATTTGTTTTGAACCAATGCTTTTGATATGAGTCATAGTAAAATTAAAGCAATATGCTTAATTATCAAAAATTTTCCCACCTGGAGTTTTTAATGTCAAGTTCATACCGTGCCCGGGAAACTGTGTTCGGATCCTCTTGCCTTGATAATCCCGGTGAAAACGGGAGATGTGGTCACTTTAGTTATGATTCAAAATTGTTTTAATCGTTTTCGCACTTCTTTATCAAAAAACGTTTTCAATCAAAAGTTTATATATTTGACGGAAAAGAAAATATATTCAGGAAAACAGATATTTTCTTCAAAATATACAAACGTTTTTCATGACGTAATGTTTTTATCAAATGTTTAGTTATTTATAACAAAATACTCAAACATTTTAGATTTTTAAACATAAAAGACTTCTTTGAGTGTATAACAAAACTCGAACACATTTTTTTCTGACTGTCCAGACCAAGGTTTACCGTACTCTTACCCTTACCGGACTTCAATTTATATGAAGTGATCTTGTTTTAAAAACAGTATTATTATTTTTTAACCCTTAGCACTCATATTAAAAGGTGAAATATCCAAACTAAAAGTCAAAATCTGGACAATATTTTCACGAATATAGCAGACAATGGTTAGCTTGAAGATAGGTTTTGAGAAATGGTTGAAGGTATTGATTGGTATATACAATCATAATATATATATATAATATAATATATATATTATATATATTATGATTGGGGTTTTGGTTTTGAGATTTAGTTGAAACTAATGATTAGTTGAAGCTATCGATACTTCAACCCAACCATTGGTTACTGTATTGCTTTAATTTGAATAAAAGTTTGACGAAATGTGATTTAATCTTTGAATTAAATTATTTATTTTGAAAATAAGTGGCAAAATGTGTTATAAAATAAATGTAAAAAAGGAAAAGTGTCATAAATATTAAAATATTCACTAAGAATTCTAATTTTTCTAACATTTCAAGAATTATCAGCTATATGCTAGTTTAAATCAACATATTTCAACCTAAATTAATTATTTTTGGATATATCCAATTCAAATACAACAGAAACCTCTATTTTAGTCCTTTAACCCCTCCTGAGACCCCCAAAAATGAGGAATTAGAGAAAAATGATAAACTATTTCAGAGACTATTTGACTCATTTTAGGGACTTTTATAAAGACTTCACCAAGAATAAATGACTATTATTCAATGTTCTGGTGATAACTGATTTGTGATACACTTGACTGCCATTATAATCAACATCCTATACAATCAATAACTTCTAAATTCCGAATCCACTTCAATAGACATAAATGTTAAAAATAGTCGCTTATAACCAACATTTGTTTCCTCTATAATCAATGCTATGATTAGACCACTCTAATAGAGAATTGAACTAAAACTACTCCCTTATAATCAACAATAAATTTCACAAAACTGTGAAACAAAATTCAGAGAAAACTAACTCAAAATTCACTCAAATCTCTTAAAGAGTGTAAAATAACTGATTATTTACAATAAATAGCAGTATTTGATGTAAAATATAATGTCATTTAAATAATAAACCTTTTATTTGAATATGTTTTCAATGCAATGTCCTTTATAATCAACATTCCTCTACAATCAACAGATTCTTTAAAATAATCGTCTTCATTATAATGGCAGTCAAGTGTAGTTCTTACAGTGCAACACAAATCAGGCTTGAGCGAGGACATCTTATAGGCTTCAATTGACAAATTATTTGAATGGTTTTTTTTTGCAAATAATCTGAATCTCATTGACTTTATAATAATATAGTGATTGCGGTTATCGGCCGAACCATACGATATGAATACACTTTTGATGACCACAACTCCCTGGGACCAGTCAGCCAACCATTAGGTAGACATCTTTTGTCCGCCTCAATCACAACTTTCAAAATCTATTTCATTATTCTAATCAAAATATCCCTCTATATATCCCTCTATATATCCCTCTATATATCCCTCTATATATCCCTTTATACGTATGAGTCATTCCATGATTACTTACTGAGTGTCACAAACAGTAAACTAACCATTTTTAAAAAAATTCCTGAAATAGGTTTTCCTGGAATAAAGTCAATTTGAGATTGTCTTGAAAGTTCAAAGAATAACCTTGCTCATTCCACAATATTTGGATTTATTTTTAATGAAAAATTGAGACGAAGTGTGAAAAATATAAAATATTTTTATTTGAATTAAAACTCAATTATCTATAGTTTTAAACATTAATATCAATCATATAATTAATATATTATTAAATCTGAAATATGTTTAATATAAGTAACACTTTTCGGTAATTGACTTATAATTTAAAGCGTTTTGAGGCACAGGTTGTGGTGTAGTGACTGTCGTTGACTGTAAATTGACTGTAAATTTAAAATAAAGCACAGAATTAATGCACTTTTTGGTCAGTTTTGACGTAAAATTGTTATAATTGTTTGTGTCGTTCATAAAGAGGAGTGACTACTGTTTTGAAGCCATTCTTCTGATTTAATGGATTGGTGGATGAAAATGATTGCAATTTCTGATTGAATACTCGCTGAGGATTCACACGATTTATGTTAGTCTTGAAGACATGGATTTGTTTATATATCAGTTTTAAACAATCGATTCGCGGATATGTATTGCAAAACAAAGGAATTAATAAATTATTATAATTAACAGCTTTTGTTTGGTTCCAACTGCTTATCCTCTTCGGCTCCATTTTTACCGATGGTTTGGAATCGGTTTCGAATAAAGGACTCAATGAGAGGGGAATCGCAACCAAATAGTAAATGACTCGATGCTAACCAAACATTCATTCAATTAATAAATCAATAAATTATAAAATAGAAGAATACCATAGAAATGGCTTCATTTATGATGATATCTTTGGTTAAAATGAATTGGGATCGCCTCCAACTGGTGCCCCAAAACCAATAGTCTTGAGTTACTTCCATTCCGCAGACGTTATCCAAAAGAACTATCGATTCTAACGATCAAATCATTTGGGAATAGTTTTGAGAGCGAATCCACTTAAGACATACCTCTATAAACAGATGATCTCCAATAGACTAATGCCATCATTAATAAGACGGCCAAACATGTGATTATCAATCGATCCAACTGTTGAACAATCAAACCATTTAATCAAATATCAAAAGAGAGATAATTGTATTACAATTTTGGTTATACTGGAGGTGAAGATAACAGAGACGAAGAGCACAACAAATGCAATCCAATGCCAGCCGTCTGTCCTTTGTTTGCTTTTTGTGATCATTATTTGACAGCAATTAGTGAATCGATAAATATCTAAACGAATCGGTTGTCCCAAAAGGTTATCAAATTGACGCCGAAGTAATAGCATTGGAAATCATTCAGCAAACAGTTTATTGGATCAGTTGTCACTCAAAACCATTCATTTATCCAATTAATGCTCATTCGTGAAGCATTCGGTCTTCAAATATCATTGAATGGCAAACAATTGAATGTTTATTAAATGAATTAAATTTTGGTGGCATTAAAACAACGCCTAAAACATCATAAGTATTAATAAACATATAGGCGTTCATAACACACACACAAACACTGTTACACATTGAGTGGTGTTCTGTCGTCTGTTATATAGTGTTATGTAGTGTTTGAACCATTAGTTGTTTACTTCGTTTGATTGCGTTTGTCATGAATTCGGGTTTATTTCTAATTAAATGTCATTTTAATTGTCAGTCAATCGATTCAAAAGCTATTTATAAACCGTTCAGACATTGACTTCAATAATAATTACTAATAAAAGTAAAGCGGAGAAAGATTTTTGTTTTGCATTGTCTTTAATCCGATTTAACGCACATTTGACCGACAAGTGGTCAACAGAATGGCCGACGAGTTCTTCGATAGAGAGGCAGAATTATCTGCAGGCAGTGAAGATGAAGAGGTCAGAAGTGATATCAAGGCTAAGAAAAGGACTAAATTTGAAGATTCGGACGAAGAGGAAGAGGACGGTATGCATGAAATCAGACATTTTTTGCGATTTTGAGGCACTTATTGTTCTTACTTTAGATGAGGAAAGACTCAGAGATGAGATGAAAGATCTTATCAATGATGAGGAGGAAGAACCTGAAGAGTCAGATGAAGAGGTGACAGGAGTTAAGAGACACAGAGATGACGACGAACTCGAAGAAGATTTAGAAGACGACGACTATGACCTCATCGAAGAGAATTTGGGCCGAAGAATAGAACGCAAGAAGAAGTTCAGACGTGTCCGTCGTCTTGAAGACGATGATGAGGAGGAAGACAAGACTGAGACTCGAGAAGACCACGACAGGGAAGCCATTGCCAACGAATTGTTCGATAACGACGAAGAGCCCGACCAAACACCCGCTGCAGTCAGACGAGATCGGAGTGATCGCGAGGCCATTGATGATCGATTCGCCGAACTCTCAGGTTCTGAGGGATCGGAAGGTTCGGACGAAGACAACTTCATTGTCGATGATGACGACCGTCCTATTGCTCCGCGCGTTCGTAAGAAGAAGTCCCACCGTTTCACAGACGAAGCCTTACAACAGGCGCAGGACATCTTCGGCGTTGACTTTGACTTCGATGAAGTTCAAAGATTTGATGAGACGGGAGAGTATGAAGAGGCCGACGACGAAGAGTTGGATGAATACGAAGAGGGCGAGGGATTGAATGAGAGCCAGCGTTCAGAGCGCTCGAAAAAAGGGGGCCGTAAGCGGAGATCTGCCCGAAAAAGTATTTTTGAAATATACGAACCGTCAGAACTGGAGAGAAGTCATCTGACAAAAGTCGATAACGATATACGCAGTGCCGATATTCCCGAACGGTTCCAATTGCGTGCTGTGCCGGTGACTCCTTGTGACGAACAAGAGTTAGTAAAGGAAGCCGAATGGGTTCACTTGAATGCCTTCAACACCAATACGATATCCATTCAGGACGAGTCAGGAGAGGGTAAACACGAGCCGATCGGTGGCCGTAAGCCTCAGTCAGCGTTAGTCAAAATACATGACGCGCTTCGGTTTATTCGAAACGAGTTACTGGAAGTGCCGTATATCACACATTACCGCAAAGAATATGTCGAACCAGAGCTCAGTGTCAATGATTTGTGGACTATCTATAAGTGGGACGAGAAGTGGTGTCAATTGCAGTCACGAAAAGTCAATTTGTCGAAACTGTTCCGCAATATGCAGTCCTATCAGACCGAACAGATAATGAGAGACCCGGACGCCCCTCTTCCAGATGGCATTCGGCTAATCAATGACGTGGACATCGAACGCGTCAATTCTGTCAAAACTTTCGAAGAGTTGCGCGACTGTTGGCTTCACTTTCAACTCTATTACTCATCCGAAGTGCCGAATATGAAACAGGAAATGCTTCGCCGCGAGAGGCAAAGAAGACTCGAAGAGGGCGCCACCGAAGAGGACGCCGACAAAGCAATGGTCGAAGACGAGGAACATCTGAACGTTAAGCTCTCTTCGATGCGATTGGCACAGAGAAAGGACACGTACACTATTTGCAAGGAGGCCGGCATCATAGGACTTGTCACCAAATTTGGTCTGACTCCCGACCAGTTTGGCGAGAATTTGAGGGACAACTACCAGCGTCACGAAGTGGAACAATATCCTGTCGAACCACCTGAAGCCGCTCAGGACTACATCTGCCATCGTTTCCCGACGGTTGACAAAGTGCTGACTGCGGCCAACTTTATGGTCGCCAAACAAATTAGTTGTGATCCTGTCGTACGTAAGACAATGCGTCAAACCTACTTCGAAAGGGCTCACCTTCAGGCTCGACCCACAAAGAAAGGCTTCAAAGAAATCGATGAGAACCACCCGTGCTATACCATCAAGTATTTGATGAACAAACCAATCACTTCCTTCGGTGGCGACCAATTCCTTCAACTAATGATTGCTAAAAGCGAAGGTCTAATGGACTTCGAGATAACAATCGATAAATTGGAAGATCCGACTCAAACCTATTTCAATGAAATCCGTCAGCTCTACCATAGAGTCAGTTCTCTTAAATTCACTTTCAATCGGCTAACTATTATTTGATTGCAGGATGAGTTCAGTATAAATGTTCAGCAATGGAACGCCCAAAGAGCCTCTGCTCTCGAAATCGCAGTGAATAAGTTTCTGTACCCCAGTTTCGAGAAAGAGCTCAAAACCAAACTAATGAATGAGTCTCAGGAGGCGCTCATCAAAGTATGCTTTCTTTTATTTGTTCCCAACTCTCGACTATAAATTGATTGATTTGATAGCAATGTGTGCGTCGACTGTCCAAATGGATTCAAGTGGCGCCCTATCAGATGAGCTCTGAGACACAGTTAGAAGACGACGAAGACTTTGATACACGAGAAGGCATTCGAGTGATGGGCTTTGTCTTCGTTCCGTCCAATGAAAACGCGTCTTTCGCTACCATTATTGATGGCGACGGAGAAGTAACCGATTATCTCAAACTGGAATACTTTATGCTTAAGAAGAATGATTGGGCAACAGATCAGGAAAAAGCTCTTCGCGACAAAGATTTGGACAAATTGAAGAAATTTATTCTACAGAAGAAGCCACACGTGATTGGCATCGCCTGCGATACTCTCGTCACTCGATATGTTATCGAAGACATCAAAGCCATTGTCACAGAACTTCACGAAACGGAAACGTTTCCTCTGATTGCAGTGGAGTTTGTGGACAGTGAGCTCTCGACAGTCTATATGAACAGTAAGAAAGCTTTGACTGATTTCCATAACTATCCGCCACACCTGAGACAAGCGATATCAGTGGCCCGTCGACTGCAGGATCCGTTGATAGAGTTCTCGCAACTCTGTACGGCAGACGAAGAGATTCTGTGCATCAAATATCACGCATTGCAGGAACACATCCCAAAAGATGACCTCTTGAATAGCCTTTACTTAGAATTCGTTAATCAGGTCAATGAGGTGGGCGTTGATATAAACCGCGCGATAGTCCACCCCCACACCTCCCAACTCGTTCAGTTTATTGGCGGTTTGGGTCCTCGAAAGGGCGCTTATCTGATCCGCACTCTTAAGAAACAACAGACACCTCTTTTGGAGAACAGAACTCAATTGGTTCAGAACTGTAATATAGGAAAAGTGGTGTTCATTAATTGTGCTGGCTTCATTAAGATAGACACCGCCTCTCTCAGTGACTCCGGCACTGACACATATATAGAGGTTTTGGACAGTACTCGAGTGCATCCCGAAGCCTATGAATGGGCGCGAAAGATGGCTGTCGACGCTCTCGAATACGATGAGGACAATGACACGAATCCGGCGCAGGCTTTGGAAGAGATTATCGAAAATCCCGAAAAACTCAAAGATTTGGATTTAGACGCTTTCGCCGAAGAACTGAATCGACAACAAATGGGTCTCAAGACTATCACTCTTTACGACATAAGAGCGGAACTGACGAATCGCTACAAAGACCAGCGAATCCCTTATCGATCGCCTAATTTGGAAGAAATCTTCGGAATGTTGACCGGAGAGACTCACGACTCGTTTTATATCGGAAAGCTTATAATGGGAAAAGTTATCAGTGTCGCCCGAAGGAAACCTCTCAGTGATCAGTTGGACCAGGCTAATCCTGTCCGTAATGATGAGACCGGACTCTGGAAGTGTCCCTTTTGTAATAAAAGCGATTTCCCAGAACTCAGCGAAGTCTGGAATCACTTCGACGCCGGCAGTTGTCCGGGACAGGCGATCGGCATCAGAGTTCGTCTCGACAATGGCCTCTTAGGTCTGGTCGCCACCAAATTCATTAGTGATAGAGAAGTGAACGACCCCTTAGAAAGAGTAAAGATCGGAATGACTATTCACTGTCGGGTCCTTAAAATTATTGTCGAGAAGTTCGCAGTGGATCTGACGTGTCGTACGTCTGATCTGAATGACACCAACTATCAGTTCGCTCCCGTAAGAGATCGGGACTTCTATTATGAGGCGGAGGACAAGGATAAGGCTCTGGAGGCCCACAACAAAAAGCGACAGAACCGACAGTCATATATCAAAAGAATTATAGTCCACCCCTCCTTCCACAACATTGACTACAAACAGGCAGAGAAGATGTTGGTCACAATGGACCAGGGGGAGGCTATCATCAGGCCTTCATCTAAGGCTAACGACCACTTGACCCTTACTTGGAAAGTGCACACAGGAATACATCAACACATCGACATCAGGGAAGAGGGAAAAGACAACGCTTTTAGTTTGGGTCACGAGTTGTATATAAACAACGAGTCGTACGAAGATTTGGACGAAATTATCGCCCGTTATGTCCAACCGATGGCCTCCTATGCAAGAGATCTGATTAATTATAAGTATTTCAAAGATGGCGGCGGAAAACGTGACGAAATGGACCGATTCCTGAAAGAGGAGAAAAAGAAGGCACCGGCGAAGATACCATACTTTGTCTCCGCCTCTAAAGGTATTCAAAGTCTATTCGAATGAATGATTTTTTTAATGGTTAAACCATTTTTAGAATTTCCGGGAAAGTTCTTACTCTCATATCAGCCAAACCTAAAGCCTTTTCATGAGTTCATAACCTTAACTCCCGATGGCTTTCGATACCGAATGAATACCTTTCGATCTGTGGGCGCACTCTTCAAGTGGTTTAAACTGCATTTCAACGATCGCACGACATTTCCTCGAACTCCTGCTACCACTCCAGTCATGCGGACACCGGCCGGACAGTCATCTTATATCGGTTCGGCGTCAACTCCTAATATCGACCCGCAAGCCATACAACGTGCGGCCGCTTCTATGCCGAACCACGTATTTAACGCTTTGTCACAAGTGGCCGGTCAGACGCCATCGTTTGGAGGCGCCGCGACTTCATTTAGTGGCAGTCAGTCTTCAATGGCGCCCCCTTTTAGTGGTTCGCGTGGATACTATGGTCAGCCAAATTCAACTGTAACTCCGATGCAGTCGATGATGACTCCAAATATGACAACTCCTCGCAATTACCCGACTGCCACTCCCGGCTCGATGCCTCCTCCGCAGCATATACCCAGCCATCAGAGGCCGGGCTCCAGAACAGGTGCGCAATGGAGTAATATGGCAGAGAATTGGAACAATAAGCCTAAGAGCAAACCGCGAACACCACTTTATGCCACTCCCGGCGCTTCTTCTCAGATGTCAATAAGTCCGACGGCAAACACGCCTAATGTTCGCGGAGACCAAACACCTTTAGTCGACGAATGGAACTGATTTGCCATTTCTTTGATCGATGTATTAATCAATAGAATCATTAGTTTAAGTCATTTCTCTTTTATTCAATTATTTTGTCTTTCATTCAATAGAATGTTTGCAATAAATCCATCGCTTTTCACATCCAATCAATTTGTCGACACTTTCTTCGATATAACCACAAAATTATCTCAATTTTAACAATTTTTTCATTTAATGGTCAGAATATGAGTGGCTCTCAAAACATATAAATCCAAATCATTTTATTTTGCAATTCAATTATAGAATTAATTTGAATGACAAACAACCATCAAGTTTAAAGTTAATCAACTTGCTAATTTAACTACACTCAACTGCCATTATAATCAACAACTTCTAAATACCAAATCCACTTCAATAGACATTAATGTTAAAAATAGTCGCTTATAGTCAACAGTTGTTTCCTCTATAATCTACAGATTCTCAAAACCAATTGATTATAATGGCATTCGAGTGTATTTCTAATTTAATGAATTGACGTAATGTTTTGTATGACTTAAACACGTGTTTATGTTTTGATTGAAAATAAATACGAATTTTGACAAAAAATAGTCATTTATTTAATTGAGTGGTAAGTGATTGTCGTTTCCAAAGATGGCATCTTCGCGACGACCCGAACATTTGGCGCCACCAGAAATCGTAATTATAAATCAATTTATATTCAAATTTTAATTTAATTTAATTTTCAAGTTTTATAACGAAAGGGAAGCCATTAAATACACCTCAAAGTCAGTTTCATTGGTTGAAAAGTAAGTCTTTAATTAAATCGTCTTTTAATTCAGTTCACGAATGATCGCAATTCAGTCTCAAATGAGTGGT
>JAQFXL010001803.1:0-10461 GCA_034693445.1 Edwardzetes edwardsi
AGATGTAATGATAAATACTATTTTCCATTAAATAACATGGGTCTACCATTAGATGTAATGATAAATACTATTTTCCATTAAATAACATGGGTCTACCATTAGATGTAATGATAAATACTATTTTCCATTAAATAACATGGGCCTACCATTCGATGTAATGATAAATTCTTTTCTTGATTGAATAACATCGGCCTACCATTGGGTGCAATGATAAATACTATTTCCCATTAAATAACATAAAAATCAGATGAAAGCTATAATAACTCCTATCATAAGAATGTTCTGCCAATTTAAAAATATTTATCAACTTTTAAAACCAATAAAATTCAATATTTAGTATTGTAAACGATTTTTTAAATCAAAAAAAAATAAATTGTTCATTAATGATGTGTTGCACATGCGCGGAGTTGGTTATTCAGGAGAAACGCGGCCTTTTTTCAACATTTTTACACGTTATTTATGATTGACCAATTCTCTTTTTGAATGCTTATACTCAAACAGAAACCCTATTTAATCATTGTTAGTGATTTTTAACGTTAAAACATACTTTCAATACCTGAATCAATTCGCTAAAATTGTTTATTCATTACATTTTTAAAGTTATAGGAAAATTTCTCTCTCGAGACCCGAGAAATTATCTCTGAGAAAGTTTCTAGAAATATTTCTAGAATTATTTCTCGAGAAACTTGCTCTGAGGCCACCCTAGGAGGAACAGAACATTCTGTTCTCATTTTACTCTTATTAGTTATTATTGACTTTTCTATGTTTTTGATATCGAAATTTCATTAATTGGATAATTAATTTGAGTCAATGATTTAGTTATTGATTTTATGTATTCATTAATCTCATGGATAACATTTGATTTGAGTTTAGTAGTGGACAGACATTAGCTTTCGTTATAAATATTACACTTGAGTTGAATTATTCCAGATTTCAAGTCTTTAGATATCATTTCTAACAAGAAAGTAGAAAAGAAATTCTGTGATATTATGCTCTCATATATATATCTATATATATGAGTCTGTATTATATAAATCTATACTTTTCTATATATTCAATATTTGAAGACAAAATAGAAAATTACAAAATCGATTCATAATTTGATGTTCTCTAATAAAATGATGGGTCAATATTTGAAGAAAATTGAAAATCGTTCTTGGTTAAATGCTGATCATACAGTGGTATTCATACAGGAATTGTTGTTTTCGTGGAAAATTTAAGCCAATTTTATTGCTCGAAATTAAAATCTAAATATTTAATTAGTTTGAATCCGAAAAATATTCAGCGGAGAGAAACACATCTGAGACTCAAATTAAATGTTGGAAATACTATATTCTGGTGTTTGTAATAGTGCTGTAAATTTAATCAGTGTTTCAAATCACTCAGACATCTCATTTCTGTAGTAAATGTTTTATCTCAACCGCAAAATAAATATAAATTTTATTCCTAAAAATAATACTCATTTAAAGCCAATGAAAGTAATATTGCTCTGAGTTTTGCTAAAATAAAATCAAATCTAATTTAAGAGGAATTTCTAAAACAAATGCCATTGCGATGAAAACATTGGCCTCAAAAATAATTGTTTTCATTTTGTTGATAGTGTTTGTGTGCCATCTATTCTTATCTAAACTTGTAAGTTATAAATATCATCGATAATAATAAAAATGGTTCAAAAGTTTTTATAGTTATTGTTTTCCGTTTTTACAAATTATTATATATATGTCTCATAACTTCTGTTTTTTCAAACATCCATTTGATGTGAACTTAAGCCGTAAAACACAATCAAATTTTTTTTGTGGCTTCCGTTGAAAATTTTTGCCGCAATTCATATGTTTTGTTTACCACAATCAGATCCAACGCCAAACTAAAAAAGATTTTGCCTGATATTCACATTAAGTGACACAAATGGTCTCTCTCTCTCTCTCTCTCTCTCTCTCTCTCTCTCTCTCTCTCTCTCTCTCTCTCTCTCTCTCTCTCGCTCTCTCTCTATGTGGTCTTAATACTTTTATTATAGTTTTCTTCCTATTTTTTGCACTTATTTTTTTTGGTTGAGAACAAAATCAGAGCAAATATTTCTGAGTAAGAAATGGAAAATTACGGCAAAACTACTCGATTATATGGAATCACCGAAAAACTACTTTTAGGTCTTTTCTTATTTTCCTCTTTCAGTCTTTATCTGAAGAACAGATTTGGGGAACGAATACAACATTTTGTATATCTATTGTATCGATAGTACAGTACTTGAGCTCCTCTTTTATGTGTTTCCACTTCTTTTACATGAATTCTTGTTATAAAATGAAATTGTGTTCAGATTCTAGTGATTCAACAAATTTATAACAACCGACGACTGGCACAGGCTATGGATATGCCATTCGAAACAACTATTATCACAGATCTTAAAAAGTAATCGCAGCGAAGCCTACAGTCACTGTCCCTCTGAATAGAGTTTTTCACACACTTTACTCCTATTATTCCTTTTCTTCTTTACCAACACTTCTCGATATATGTAATGTTATGTAACGCAAAGCTGAGACCTCAGGCTTTCAATGATAGGCCCTATATATTAGATTCACAAATGCCTTGAAATATCAGTACCTAAACCAATGTCGCCGTTTTCATAATCATTACTCTTGAAGTCGACTACTCTTCTCCACACTAATGAAAAGCATCTCTTTAGCACCCATTCAGTGCTCAGACTATCAGCTGTTAATATAAGTGCTGAGAAAAGAAGAGACGAATCATTTAGATTAAAGATAAACAATGGCTGCAAATAATAGTCTGCAAATGAAAATAATATCTCGTGTCTAACAAATGCCTTCACTTTTTCTACGCCATAACTTTTATATATTGTGTATATTTCTGCTCAAAATCTCTGCATTATTATAGTTATGGTGAAAAAATTTGTATGTGTTTTGATGCCTTTCTGCAAGTTTATCGCTGTTTCACTCCAGACTCTTCTCTTCAAATATGTTGACAAACTTTTAATCGATGCTATCGTACGTCAAATCTTTTCCATTAAATGAGTCTCAACTGACAACTCATGACATTTCAAATTAGACTTAAATTCGTATTCAACCAAATGATGTGTTTATTACATTTGACTCAAAATTATATTTTAATCATATCTTTTAGATCATTAAAAGTCTTATGATATGCTCTTTTTCATTACATTTTCTATCATTAGAAGAATTTGACTGTTATTGATAAAATTTGCTTGTTGATTTGTAATTAGAGGCTCTTATCAATTTTTGATTCAGATAAATTGAATGTACAGCATGGTAATTTTCATTCTTTGACTATACTTCGAAATATGATTATTTGATTAACAAGATGTATTCTCATTCGTAATAATCTTGGAATTGATTAAATTGTCATTTCTTTTTGTATGAAAGTTCTTCAAATATTAGAGAAAGCTATTGAGTCGTAGAAATCTTTAAAGAAAATGAATTTAAGAGTTGTTTTGCATTTAATTTTAATGAAATTCTTAAGTGTTGTCATTATTTCAATATTAACATAATTATTGAGTTTGTATTCAATGATTCAGATGTTTGTGAGAAAATACTTCACAAAAATAGCATTTAATATAATTATCATATTCAACATTAAGTGCATTATTTTGGTTAATAGTCTATAAGTTATTATTTTGATTATTCATTTCAATGATTTTTAAGAAAATAAAAAATATTCATAATTTTAAGCCTAGGATTAAGTGTGAAATGATTTCAAATTCTCTCAAAATATTATTCTTTGAATATTTTTTTCAGCAAAAACTTCGCAAATATTTCACATTTACTAAAGAGTTTAAGACTAAAGAATTTTCTGAATTCAATCGATATTTTCATCCAAAATGTCAGTAAAAATCAATTTTTATGTAATTATAAATTAAGACTTTTCTTAAGCGTAACGAAAAAGTCTCAAAAATTTGTGAGAATATGAATTTAGATGAGAAGTCGGTTTACTTAAACTCCAGTTTTTTCATCCAAAGATGGTTTAGTGTTTACTTAACTGTAAAAGTGAGTGAATGACAACCCATACGACCAGCAGATTATCGGAGCACACGTTCACTGTATATAAAAACAAATTCTGATTAATTCTTTTCTTATGCATTTATGGCCAACAGTTATGACAGTTAGTCCATACGGTCCCCTAATGTTAGTTAATATTAGATAGTTAGGCTTAGCCCCTGAACACTGGGCTCAGACATACAGGACTTGCAAACAATACTGAATTTCTTAAGTCAATGAGTTTTATGTACTGTCCGCTCATCTAATAAGTTATGTCTGACACGATTCGGTTCAAAATAGAGGCCAAACAATCAGAACTGACATTCAATTAAGGGACACAACGGTTGCTGTCAATGATTTGAATCATCTCTTTATGTCCAATACTTTACTCTATTATTCTAATGAATTGTTTCTCTTTTTATTAATTTTGTGCTTAACTTGATTACAAACAACTTATATATTGGCTCTCAAATTATTTGAATCAAGCCATTCAATCACCCGGTTGATCCAAAAATTGAACCTTCTATTGAGAAATTTTTATCTTTTTACGTCATTAATTGATCTTAGATTTGTGTTTTGTTATTCAAAATCGTGCAATAAATCACTCAAGAAATATGTGGTTCTCTAAGAAAGCCTCGAAATAAGTAAATCACTAAATATTTATGAATTCAAATCTGAGATCAGAACCGATGAAAGACTTGATTTCATTTCCAAATGAATAAAATCTACAAAATTCATGATTTTTTGTTGAAAACGAAATTTTAGGTTTTATTTATCAAATCTTTAATGCACTACTGAATTGTGCTAGGTTCTTTACTTTGAGGTTAGGGATTCATGAATTCAAATTTCTCATTTCTTAGAGTGGTTGTGAGTTAAATTTGTAATGATACTAGGTCAAAAGGCTAAATCTCTTTGAAAATTTCCAATGAAAATATAAAATTTGATTTAAAACTAGTAGTAAAATCAATAATCAACATTAAAAACCAATAAGACAACTTTTAAATAAGGCAAACTACCAGTAGATTTTAGAATTCCCCGAATGCTTTAATTTGATTGTAGTTCTAAAAGAGATTTGACAATACTCTAGTAAGTCTGCCAACAAATTTAACACTATATTTGAAATTTCCAATTAAAGAAACTTGAAAACAATCGTCAATTCTTTGCTTCTTTTGAAGACAATTACAACAATTTATATCAATTTTGTGAAAAATGTTTGCCTCCAAATGAGAGGCCTCTCCACTAATGTAGTGATACTTTGATTTGAAATATCCTGCGAATGGACTTAAATGGATGTTAAAAGTGGTTGTAATGAGATTTTCTCTTTTATAACCGATTTAATTAACGAAAGATATGTTCAAAAAATCGATATCTACTGAACCGAAGAATTTTTGAAAAGAAAGTCTGAAAAATAGGAATCGCGTCTCAAATGAGAAATAAAATTCAATTTATTTTCTATTCATTCATAACTTTGAGAATTCATTTCCGAATTCAATCAAAAGTTTTGCTTTTCGTCTCTTCAAAAAGTTTTGATAATTATTTTATCATCACTTTTGTGGCATTAATTTATGTCAAAATTTAACGTTTCATAAGATTTCTATTATTTGGATCTCTTTTGAAGACTAATATATTTCTTAGAATTTGAGTTATTGTTTTGGTTTAATGTGTTTTCTTTCCACTAAATTAAACCGAATAATGAATATTAATTAAGATTTCGAAATCACTTCAATTACTATAATTTAATAACTTTATTGTCTGAGAATTTCATGAAATTTAATCTATTTATTGAAAACTTTATTTGTTTTTCATTACTAAATAGTTGTCTGAATGTCTGAATGAGAAATTTGGAGAAAAATAAACATTTCTTAGCAAAAAATATTTGAATATTTGAGAGGAATTTCCAAAAGTCAATACCATTAGTAAATATCTTTCCATTGAATAGCAATTTAATAAATTAAAGTTTTCTTTTCATTTTTACCGAAAATCGTTTTCTAAATGAAAATTTTCAAAAAGAAACTCATCTTTCAATAAATGATGAATTAATTGAATTAAATCAAACAAAACATCCTTTTAGACAATAATTTGTGGATTTGATGTTTGCTCACACTTTTTGAATAAATTTTCATTTAGTAATGCTTTGATGAGAGCACTCATTCAATGCAAATGTGCTGTGCGTTTGTTTTTTGCGGTAGGCATGTCTCACGAAGTGGTGGTGCTGTGGCTGATAGTGTGCTCGTTATCCAAATGCGAATTGATTGCAATCATTCTTCACGTAATTCAAACAGTCTTTCCGGTATCGGTTCAAATACGATATTCATTTTCTTTTTTATTCCAACTGTTCGCTGGTCTGACATACCAGTGCTCTATAGACTCTGTTATGGGCTCATAATAGCCATTTAGTAGACATTAGTCGGTCTTTATATTCATGCGATGGTCTGAACTCAAGTCCAACCAAATCTAAAATTGTTATACGATTTGCAGAAATTGCTTCTCGTTTGGAGTCATATAAAATAAAAGGTCAGCACAAGTAGTGGCGAACAGATTTAAAACTAAATGAGTGAACACAACAATTTAGGAAAATACAACCAAAATATCCATTGCCTAATCTCCAGCACATTGTAGTGCTGCTGCAGTTCTTCATCTTTAGTGGTATTGGTATAAAGCACTCCGAATGGCCTCAACTACTGATGCTTTTGATTGAACCCAAACGCAATCATTATTATTAAGTCATTTTTGTTTCACAAAAGAGATTAAAATTTATTTTTCAATCGCTTTTGTGTTACTTCTCTTCTAATATAATAATGAGTGGAGTAATTGAAGTAAGCCTTTCAGTCTTTCCTAATAACTTGTTTTCAGATTATTTTACTGAAAAAATACTAAATTTTATCCAAAAATTAAATATTCTATTTATTATTCAAAACAACGTAAAGTTCAGCCGATTATAGGGTTAGTCGTTATGTCAGAACAAAATTCAATTATATTTCAATATTTTTCAAAAACATTTTTTGAAAAAAATTAAAACATTTTTTCAGGAAATTAGTGCAAAAAATTAATTACTTAAAAATAAAATAATCTCTCCTTTGAGTGCAATTCAATCAGTGCTGTGCTATGAATGACTTAACATATATGAAATGTTCAAATAATTGGTTGCACTCAGAATAAAGTTAATTAAGAAATAGTTATTATAATTAATTGAGAAAAATATGACAAATTACTTGCTTTAAAATAGGAAGAGTAGAGGAAAGGATTATCAAAATACTCTATCAAATCGAAAAATCTAATCATTTTTTTCATTCGGAAGAGGAAATCAATTAAAATTGGAAAGAATTTCTATTTTTGAAAACCAGCCCTTCCTCTCTTGAACTTCTAGTTATTTGTTAGCTGAACTCCCAGAAAAGTCCTAAGTTGGCGATATATGCCTTTTCTATGGCAGTAATTAATGAATCCATTATGAAATGAGTGGCCAAATATTGACGTTTCATAACAACAGCTTTTACTCCAAAACAAAATATAATTAATTATTTTGCAGTAAAACCCTTTTCAACCCTTACTTTGATTTTATTGAAAAAAGTAGAGATTAGGCGTCGGATCAAACGAAAAAAGTATGTCTTATTAGATGGCATTGCAATGAACCCCTAACTAATATGGAACTCTCATATCAGACCAGTTCTCTCTCCGCCTGTCTTTCGTTTCAATTCTATTATTTGTTTAAATCTGAGCCATGAGTTCGACTCTGAGATTAAGCTCTGTTTGCTTTGATTTTCTCTTCCGATAGAAAGGGATCCTTAAGACCTATCTCTCCATCACTTTTGGCTCAGAATATATTCTTTCAATTAATCCAAAATGGATTCATTTGATTGAAAACAATTTCAGTTATTATACGGATATTAATTAGAATGGCTTTCTCTCTGATAAGAGACGGTCATAAAAACATCAATGATTTTTGACAGACGGCCGGCAATAAAGACCCGTATAATTCTTTGACCAAAAGAAACTTAGCCCTCAAATAGCGTTATATTTATTATAAGAAAGATTTCATTAACAGCAGAGTATTGCCAATAGTATTGGTATTCCTGTGCGAGCACTGCATAGAAGCCCTTTTCCTGCAGTGAAACAAATTAATTGATCAGAGCTTAAGTCTTTCAATTAATTCCTTTACTTGAATTTCAAAATTGCTGGCATTAGACACACGGATTCTCCACAGAATAATCAAGATCAGTCTCCAATTCTTCAAACTAATCAACTTTTTTCTAGCAATTATTTTTACGAGAATATCATAGATTTAATTAACTTTTTTTTCCTAACTATAATTGTGAGCGTTTTTTATGGAAACCCACGAGAATATTAACGAATGATATCCAAAATATGCCCTAGACACAAAGAACACTTTGAGAAATTTATTTCTGATCACTTAATGATGCCTGAACTTTAACACAAAATGTGCAAAATGCAAAATTATACTCTGTGATCGTCAGAGCATTGAATGATAGTCATTTATTCTTGGTAAAATGTCTCTATAAAAGTCCCTAAAAATGAGTCCTATAGTATTTGAAATAGTATTTGAAATTTGAAATCATTTGCAATCAAGTAATTATTTGGTTGCCTAGATTCAGGATGGAATTTCTCAATGATCTTGGTTAATATAGCAGCAAACATGATAGTATTTCAAATAGTGATTGAAAAACACTTTGAAACAAATTATTTCATTTTATTATTTCTTTAAGAATTTCAAAATACATTCAATCAGTTTTTGAGTCAAATTAAAGTCCTATCGTTTGAAAAAAAGCATTTCTTTTGAGCGAAAAAAATAAAAGCTCTAAAATTTGACACATTTTGAGACATTTTGAGACACTTTGAGACATGAATTATTCGTATATCATATTTCTGTTTGATTTATGATTCAGTTGTGAAAACGACCCGCGCTTTTGATGGCGAACAGCATTTCCCAACATTTTCTGAAAGCTTTTTTCAAATCCATATTCTATTTGAAAATCTGATATTTTTCTCATTGAAATCAATTTGAATAAAACCATTAAAATCTGTATTAAAAATACAGTGCATTAGAAAAACAGGTTTTCAAAAATATATTACTTCAATGATTTTCGACTCAATGCCAGAGAAATACATGAATTTTTAATCGTTTCCAATTCACTTTTTCATCTTGTCATCTTACAAAAGAATGCATGATGAATTTGCAAGATTATTCATTCTAAAATTGAAAAAGTAGCAACAGAGCTTGTAGCTTCGTTCAACCTTGCTTAATTTAATTAAATAGATGTCTACTGACTGGAAATTTGATCTTTTTATTTTACTCTTTCCTTTATCATGAATTTATATTTCTTGATCAAAATAAGTAGCCTCATTATGTAAGTATCTTGCTAATTAATCTGTTCCGATCTGTTAGCCATGAGTATACGGCACCTGTTGTTCCGAAATATGTGGTTGGTTTCCAACAAAATTGCCCTGAATTTGTTGTGACATCCAATTAAGTCAGTAAAAAACCTAACCATCAAATTAGTGCGCATTTCTAAGACGGGTCTATTTCTCAGCAGAAAATTAGTGTTTATATTCTGTGTTTGACAACAAATAAGTGAAACAAACTATGAATAATAGATCATAAATTGCGGACAATTCACAGAAAAACAACAAAAACCAATTACGAGAACCAAACAGAAGACTAGTTATAGAATAAAATACTGAGTCATAAATTGTGACAAAAACTTCTTCTTCTCAGAGCACAGAATGAATACTTCAAATTGCAATCATAATAATAATAATAATAATTTTCAATTTTATTCCTCTGCCGTTGTCTTAATGAATGTGAGTCTCTTTAGAGGAAATATTTTTTGAATGTTTTTTGTTGTGGAAAAATCTGCTCAAAGCTATGCTGCAAATCAAAGTCAAACTCATCAGGCATTCAAAAATAACTTTAAGACAAAACGTTGAATAAATCAAAAGAATGCTAAACACATAAAACACATAAATTATTTTTCAAAATGTGATTTCAATTTTTTACTCAATGCTGTCCTCACTCTATATTCTCCATTTGCAGACATTTGCAGACATTTACATCTTCTTCTCAGACGTAGAAATAGAGCTCTTCTTTTGGTCCATTTATACAGAATTTGGTACATTTGGAAAAATTGATTTTTTTCAACTGCTCTTACATTAAAAGTGGTGAAATACATTGCTTGGGCTCAGACTGATAAATGAGAAATTTTGCTCAGATTTCTCGAATATAATAATAAAATGAATGAAATATTTAATGAATTCTTACTAATGTTTGTTTTTTATCGCACAAACACTGTTAAAATTGAAAACAAGTACCACCAAGGTGCAAGCAATGAAATTTCACTTGGTTATCATCTTTATTTTCCTCCGCTTAGCTAGATAATTGAATTGATTTATTGAAAATGTTTAAGCACTCGATCAGACTCTTCATGATTCAATTTGTTTCATA
>JAQFXL010001804.1:0-10458 GCA_034693445.1 Edwardzetes edwardsi
AATGTGTGGCCAATGGATGGCGTTATTCTCACAAATTCTCATTTGTTTACCAGTTTTTCAAGTTTTTTAAACTGAATGTCAATTGAGAGAAGAAAAATGTTATTCCGGTTATCGAAGACGTGTTAAGACTCGGCACAGAATCTGATTTACAATACGTTATGTTATAGTCATGTGTTGTCTCAGTTTGTATTGCAATCAATAAAACAAATGTCGAGAAAATGGCTTTTACTGAAACCAAATCCAAAGTCAAACTGAAGAACAAAACTCAAACCAATGGCAGTAAAAGTATTAAAAGAGAATCAAATGAGTCAAATGATGACAACTTTGTTGACGACCAGATCTGGTATCTGGTTTTTACCGCCTTAACTGTCCTTTCATTTGGAACCAGACTTTACAAGATATCTGAGCCGAATCATGTCTGGTAAGTGTAATATACTTTCCGCACATTTGTTGGACAACTGTTCTTCTGATGTTTTAGTTGGGATGAGACTCACTTCGGCAAAATGGGCAGTTGGTATATCAACCACACCTTCTTCTTCGATGTGCACCCGCCTCTTGGAAAGGTATAAACTGATGATTGCCATCAGTTATAAAGATTGACTTACCATTAGATGCTGATCGGTTTGGCCGGACATATGACCGGATATAACGGGACATTTGCTTTCAACAAACCGGGAGACAAATACTTAGACTACCCTTACGTCGGAATGAGACTGTTTTGCGTCACTTTAGGGGCTCTCATAATTCCCATGTGTTTTGTCATTGTCTGGAAGTTAACCAAATCTATCACTTCCTCGATTTTAGGCGCCATTTTGATAACATTCGGTAATTCTTATTTATTCAACTCTTTGACACTTTACTGAAATGTGTTTATTCTGTGTTATAGACGTAGGAATGATAACACTCTCGCAATACATTCTTTTGGATCCGATTCTCATGTTTTTCATAATCGGTTCGGTTTTGGGAAGTGTTATGTTTCAGTCATTCCGTGATAAACCATACACTAAAAAGTGGTGGTTCTGGTTGTGTTGGACCGGAGTATTCCTTTCCTGTTCTATTAGGTATGGATTTTTCATCTGAATATTCGATTAATTCCTTTTCATATCTCAAATCAATTTAGTGTTAAATTTGTCGGTCTTTTTGTTGTTATTTTGGTTGGCGTTCAGACAATCACTGATTTGTGGATAATTTACGGCAATCTTTCGAATCCCTTATCTTTAGTTATGAAGCATTTGATTGGACGAGCGATTTGTCTCATTCTTTTACCGGCTATTCTTTATATGACATTCTTTTGGATTCATCTCAAAGTGTTATATAAGAGCGGAAACGGCGACGGATTCTTCAGTTCTGGCTTTCAGTCGCAACTTGAGGGCAATTCTCTATATAACGCATCAATGCCTCGACATATAGCTTATGGCGCTGTCGTTACACTTAAGAATCATCGGACAGGCGGTGGTTACCTCCACTCGCATTGGCACCTCTATCCAGAAGGGATGGGCGCCCGTCAGCAACAGGTGACCGCTTACTCTCATAAAGATGACAACAATAAGTGGAGAATCAAAAAGTTCGACAAAGAGTCTGATCCCGACGAAGGAGAGATCGAATTCGTCAAAAATGGAGATTTGATTCGTTTGGAGCATTTGGTGACCTCTAGAAATCTGCACAGCCATAAAGAGAAGGCGCCCGTCACTAAAAAGCATTATCAGGTGACTTGTTATGGAGAGAATGGTGTCGGAGATGCCAACGATGTGTTCAGAGTAGAAATAATTGGTGGACAGGAGGGACAGATTGTCGAAACTGTCACTTCGAGAATAAAACTGATCCACTATTTGATGAGTTGTGGTCTTCACTCACACTCCAAACAACTGCCGAAATGGGGTTACGAGCAGATGGAGGTGTCGTGTTGTCCAAACCTTTTGGATAAAAACATTGTCTGGAATTTTGAGGACAATTACTTCCCACGTCTGCCAAATGTCAGTTTCGAGGTATACGCGCCGTCCTTTTGGGAGCGTTTCCTTGAGTCGCATGCAGTTATGCTTCAGGGAAACGCTGGACTTAAACCCAAAGAGGGAGAAGTAACATCCCGGCCCTGGCAGTGGCCAATCAATCTCAAGGTATGTACCTTTTATGGCATTCATTGTTTGTGAATCAAGTGTCGAACAAATTATCCATTTTAGGGTCAATTCTTTTCTGGCAACGAATACCGAATCTATTTATTGGGAAATCCCATCATTTGGTGGATAAACTTCGCGCTAATATTTGTCTACTGTTTGGTACAATTCGTTATATCCGTTCGCAGACAAAGAGGTTGTGCCGAAGCAGCTAATATTGAACAGGAAAACAGTTGTCTGACCACTGCTTCCATTTGGCTATTCATTGGTTGGGCTCTTCATTACATTCCCTTCTATGCAATGGGAAGAGTTCTATATTTCCATCACTACTTTCCGGCGGCTCTCTTCAGTTCAATGCTTTCGGCGGTTATTGTCGACTACTTATTCAAAGTATTGCCACAACTGTTGACCAAATCGTTTGCCCCCAGTATTTACCACTGGCTTTATGGCAGTCTATTGTCAGCCATTGTCTATAGTTTTTATTTATTCGCACCATTGAGTTACGGTATGTCTGGCGCCCACTCCCACGAAACCAATAGTTCAATGTATGGCCTCAAATGGCTCGAGTCCTGGGAATTCTGACTTATTTATTAAAATTCATGTATTTTTTACAAATAATTGTTTTTCTATTTATAATAATTTAATTGAAATAAAAGAAATCATTAATTAAATCATTTATTTCCATATATTTTATAAACAATTGTTATATAAGTGACGAATCAAATGATATACCGATACCTAAACTAATGAAAACTACAACAAAACCAGTTTTTACGTTATTTTCTTGAAAATCAATTCAGAATTAGTTTTGAATTTCATTTGATTTGACATTAAATTCGATTTCAAAATCGCTTTTATTGTTAACTCTAATCAAATATAATAAAAATTTACAACATTTTTGTCTTATTTACTAAATTTTTATCAATCAATGGATCGAACAATGAATGGTCTTTAAAAGGGATGACCAGATTCACAGACTTCAGGGAGATGTGGGGTTAAGTATCATCAAATAGCTCAGGGCTTGTAATACAGATTATTTTAACAAAAGATCTGGACTTCCCCCAGTTGGCTATCCCTTTATTTTTATGGTTAATAATAGAATAATTTTTTAATAATTATGTAATTTATATAAAAATGGCTTAATTTTCATTAGAAGTGTTCAAACAAATAACCGGTTCATTACATCAAGAATTTGATTAATGTTTAAGAATCAACACATTTCTCATTGAAATACAGATTCTTTGCTCCAATTTTGTAAATCTATTTGATTACTGGAAACACATATTTCTGACAAATTATAGTAAAATGAGTGAAATATTCTTATTTTAAAAATACATTTCCATTGAAATCAAAATAAATTTGAAAACAGAAACAGAAGTTATCCCGCATTTCATTTGAAAAGAAATTTAATTTTTGATTTCTTGGTCTTCGATCGAAGTTATAATTCATTTTACAAAAAAACAGAACAAAAATCGAAAAAATCAATGATTTAAACAAAATGTTTAGAAATAAATAAAATGTATTTTTTTATCAAACAGATCAGTGAAACGAATTTGATTACTCAGAATCCGAGCACAGAATTTAAGCTCTGCCGACTAATCACTGAGGGATTCCTAAAATAGAGCTGAAAACCTAATCTCTCTCTTGATTTAAATGAAATTTTACACAAAAAAAGATCAAATAATTGGATTTCGAATAAGTATTGAGAAATTAATTCAATTATTGGGCAGTTTTTGTAGAATTTAATTGTTTTGACACTAATTTGAAATCACATTCAGTGCATACACTTTAGTGAAGAGTAGAGTAAATAAATTATTTTATTAATTGTTGGCTAAAAATACTGAAAATAAATGTTTGCTCTTAATATAAATGGGAATTATATCAGATGTTAATCGACTCTAATCTTCTAATACCCAAAGCCATGAAACCAACGAACAGATCATACATTTTGTGGTCATTTAATCAAATGATAGGTAAGGAAGTACTCGAAACAAATCGATGAATAGTTTGAGAGATATTTCATATTCTATGCGATGTTCCGATAGTTTTGCGACAAATAATAGAAAAATGAGTTATTTTTAGATGAATTTCGAAATCAATTTCATGGCTTCGGTTAATACAAATCGAAAGTAGATTTAAAACTCCACTCAAATATTTTGCGATAAAATACAAATATCTTTGAAATACTATTTCGTAATAAACAATAGAATAGACAAACATTAGAAACAAAAACAAAAATTGTGTGAAAAAAAGGAAAATTTCTTTTTAGGGGGAAAACAATCAAAGAATAAAAAGAAAAACAAATATTTAGGAAAAGAAAAGTTAATAAATTGATTCCAATTATAATTAAATAGATTTGTGTATAAAATCAAAGTTCTTTAGATTTGATACCATTTTTAAGTGTTTTGTGAATACCATTTGAATAATTGGTTTTATTGTTTCCGTTGACGATTCCATTCTTCTGGTGTCCGTTCGACACTTGTTCGTAGTCGAGAGAGCACATGGAGAACAGTTTCGACGAAACACTGCCTCTTGGCCTTCGGTAGGCATTCTTGTAGAAGTCCCAGAATAGGAACCAGAATAGGACGGCATGAAAGCCGATCCACCACATGAACCCTCGCGGATAATTGCATTCCCGGAACAACAGTTGAAATGAATGCACAAATATTAAAATGAATTGGACCTGAAGTTTGAGAAATTCATACAAATGTTACAACAAATCAATAAAATAGTGCTTTCAATACAACGAAACATAAATCGATTCGTTATTCAAATTAATCAAAACTTTTGCGTAAAGACGTTATCACAACAAATGTTTGAATAAATCACATTTTATCGCAAAAGTAATCATTTAAAAAAAATGTAGGAATAAGTATAGGAGGGATGGCATACCATTTGGATTGTAGTCATATACTTCTTCCACCACAAGTACTTATTCATTTGCGGTCCGATTGCAGACAACGCATAATAGATATACATAATTATGTGAACGAAACTGTTAACGAAGGCAAAGAAAGTGCTGTGGCCTCCTGTAAGACACGGCCGTCCAATAACGGCAAATAACATTAATAACAGTCCAATCCATCATTCATTTCATATCAATTACTTAATTGAAACAATAAATAGTGTTTCGAAACGACTAATTAGTCTAAAGGCTATCATTTGTCAGCAGACCTACTGTTGAGACTGAACTCTAATAAAGGCTACGAATTAATATTTAATGAAAAGAAATGAATTTCATTCATATTTGTACATAAATTTATTTGATCGCTAGAATTGCAATTCGAGTGAAGACTCTTTCGGTTGATATCAACTTATATTCAATTTTTTATTCAATAATTGATCTCTAAATATATGAAATATTTATGAAAATCTCATCTCAAGTATTGAATGCATTCGAAGCACAGAATTACCGACGAATTCTCTGAACTAATGACAGAATTCCATCAGAAATGGAAACAAAAAATACATAAAAGAGATTCAAAGGAAATGTAAAAAATAAAGCAATAATTGTCTGACAAATGTCTCTTCACTCGAAAGAAGAAATTTGATAGAAAAACAGTGAATTAAAGTAAATCTAAGATCTGAATTGAAAGGGAAGGCATACCTGGCGTGAATTTGACGCCCCACCAGACACTCATAGGCATAACTCCGTGATGTATGACATGAAGTGTCGACACGTGACTGAATTTCTTGCGTAACACGAAAAATATGGTATCAGAAAATTCTAAAAACTTTGAAATGTAATACCACCAGGATAGGTGAGCCATCTAAATTAAGAACAGTAGGAGAAAGCCATCAAAATCAATCGATTTCATTCAAGTCAAATGTTTTGGACTCAATTTCTCCGATTCTCAGAAATTTGTGCGAAACTAAGCATTAATTAAATGAGATTTATATCGATTTAGTCATTAAATTGACTCCTTTTCTGCCATAAAAATTCTTTTTGGGACTAAACATATCGTCGATTTAATCGATAGTAAAAAACATGAATATTATATTCAGTTCATTATTGTCGTCGATAATAGCTTTTGGTTTTGTTATTTCAGAACAAAAGAAATGCATTTATTCTTCAAAAATGATTGATTCGATTAGAAACTTATTTTTCACTAAACTATTGAGACTTTCTTTTGATAAATCTTTGCTCTTATCTACAATTTAAGAGAAGAATTGGAGTCAAGAATTATATGTCATTTGAAATGTCTGAACAAATCATTAATAAAATAGCTGTGATTTGTCTGAATCTAACATAAGTTCTCTTTTCTCGCATTTAATTCATTTCAAATCCAAATTCAATTCAAGAGAAAAAAGGTTTAAACTATAATTAGAGTATAATTAAATGCTTGCAACTAATTGAGAAAACATTAAAAACATTTGTTACTCAGTATTGGGACTAAACTAATGCTTTTCTCGATTTTAAATGCAATTAAGGAAAATGTTCATCAAATTGTAAAACTATTTTTTAGACGGAAATCAGAGGATATTGAATCCAAACTTGGAATAAACGAATGAATGATTCTTTACTAAAATAATGCATTAATTGTGAATCAATGCAAAACTGAATAGTCGTTTGTTTATTGACTGTTGTCTAGAATATAAGGAAATGTATTCAACTGTTGCCATAAATGCTATTATCAGTTAACAGTCGTCTGTTATGACAATTGATTCCAATTATTTGACTATTCATAGGAACAGACAATCGGAATATTAGTGGGGTTTGTGACTCGCAATGCATTAGTCATTAAATTAAACGATAAATATTTGGATTTGGTTTTTGTAGAAAATGTCTCAAATTAAGAGAATTTCTCAGTTTATTAACAAAACTACAGAAATATTTGACTTCAAGACTATTTAATCGGTCGACTGAACAGAAAAAGATTTAACTCTTTTTCATTACTTGTCCTCAAAAATAATCGAGTTTTTCAGAAGTGTTTATCTAAATGTGAGGTCACTCTGAGAGCACACCTACTCAAAAGGCTGTGCCAACTGTTAATAGAATTAAAGACAAAGAACTAACAAAACGAGAGGATCGGAGAATCGATTAATTAATATAATTGAGTGAATGAATGTGAGACAGGACTTACACCAATGGCTTCAATTGAGTTGGAATAGTCAACGGGTTGGCACTTATAGTTATATTTGCCAAACCATCCGTAGAAACCGAGTTTAAAGAATATGTAAACACTGATCAAAACCATTGAGAAGTTATATAAAACGATAAAAAATCGTATGTTATAAGGGGGCCGGTCTTTCATCAGCATCGGACCCAAATATTTGACCAAATATACATATGACAGACATATGCCGATCGTAGGCCACGGCGACTGCATTAGAGGCCAATTGGCCACTCGTGGGTCTAAACAAATTCATTTAAACTTAATTTTAGTCTTCGTTTTCTAAATTATAGTCAAATGAGTGAAACAAACGATTAATTATTAAATATTCGCTTCTTTTGACATAAAAATATTGTTTTAGATTATAATTATTGTGATAACAGTGCGAAATGAGCGCCAGTCTGTCTGTTGGACACAGAGGTTGGGCAGAGTTAGGGCGGGGCACCACATGCCAGTGACGGCAAACGCCGGTTCCCTATCCAATATTAATTTTTGTAATGCATATAAAAAATGGTTGTTCTCTAATGGAAGTGTTGGCTCCGGATGTGTTGTCAGACAGGCATTTGGCGCACAGGCATTACCTCCGTTATCCAGAGTCGAGTTATACACATGTTTGAGTCCATCCAAAATTATTTGAGCCATACTTTCAGCGATTCAATTGTCTTCAGTGTTAGCGATGACCACAAATATATCTGCAATCAATACAAACACAATAAGAATCGTTTCAATCAATAAAACTCTTTTCCATTCGCTGTGAATAACATTTTGTGATAATGTCTGCTATTTTGCAATCAATTTCTCTCTCAATAAGTAATTCAAAAAAATATTCTTTTAATGAAAATTTTTTACACAAAAATCAATATTGAAAATTGAAGCCTTCATTCGGTGCTAAGGGTATATGAAATTGTGATCAAAATAGAGATTAGTTTAGTTTTGATATAAAAATCTTTATTAAAATCTGAAAACCGGAAAACATATGAAACATATATTAAATGAAATAGTCTTTAATGAAAAAGAAATCTCAGAAAATCGGCATTTTTTTCAATGAAAGGTCTGGTATTTAAGTGGATTTTAAACAGAACTCATGCATTATGAATGAGGCACAGGTATGAGTTCACACATCATGAGCCTAACCTTTGGCATATTGGTTGAGACAACAGACACGACAGGCTTTCAAAAGACAATCAGTTTACTACTCATAATAAATTTTATTTATATATAAAGTGACATCAAGGCAATTGATTCTTGCAATTGAATGAAAAATAGCCTTTCATTAGGACTGGACTTACAATACCTTATGACTGGGTTGTGATCCGTTTGAATGGTCAATGAAATTGTATTTAAATTTGATTTAATTTGATTATAAGTCAACTAATATTTAATGAATGTTTGCAACGATAGCACCGAAACATTATTGGAAATTCAATTCACAAAATAGACGTTCATTTGATTGAAAACAGTTTTTGCATTAAAATGTTTTTAGACAACAGATAACCAAATAATAAATCACAACAAAAATCGATTTAATTTGGAGTCAGGTTTCAGAGCTTTCTTTTAGCTGAAGATATTTGAGTCACGAAAACAATGTTTTAATCCTTGTTTTGGTTTATTAGAGACAAACAACGAGTGAACAAAATTATTGAAACAATTTTTACATAAATTATTGATTTATTATATTTTCATCACAAAAAGCAAACGAATAACTCATAACTCAATACGTTTGAGAAAAATTGAATTTTTTTTCTTCACTCAAATTTTTTCATTACTAACTCTGAATGAAAAATTGATAAATACTTTTTGAGGACAGAATGAAATGAGTTTAGGACTGGGATCGATAGGACACCAAATGAACACAAATTTGTTGATATTTATTCAAATGAATTGTTAAATACAACTAAAAATTTAATCGGAATTTTGATGTAATTGAAAGGAAAGAATATTCATAGCAGAGGATTGACTCATACAGTCATACAATGTGTGTAATATTCAATGGACTGACAATCGAGCAAACGGTATGTCTGTCTGTCTGAGCAATGCTTGTGTTTAGTCAATCGCACTGCACTCGACTCAGTTGACTGCAAGCACTGGTAGTCGTAATCGTATGCAATGTGTAGAGAGAATAGAGAGATATTCGTTACGTTACTAAAAACGGGCGCAAAACTCAATTCTATGACATTTCAGGCTATATATAGCACCGAATTTTCGTTACCTTCATATGAAAAGAGACCGAATCAATGGTGCAATCATTGCAATCAATGCTTGTCTTTATGCCAAACAGTTCGGTGTCTGTACTACACTCCGGTATGTCATACCGGTTGCATATAATTGTGAGCAGAGCTTTGGTTCCTTTTTTATTCATGGCATTGATGTGGCATTTAATGGCACGACTGCCACATCTTTATAAAAAGTGGCACATCTTATAAATTAGCACATGTGGTATGAATGTGGCACAGGTTGCTGTACAGCACTGCTTGTATAATGTCAGGCTCTTCATCATAAATGCCGGCGAAAAGTACTTTATTTTTTAAAGAAAGCCCTTTTTATTGCGAATGCCTTATAGGCTATTATGTAATACTCAATGACTCAATGGCTCAGATACTGAGCTGAGAAAATTGCACAGAATTTCATGGCCTTAGAAGTGCTGTGCATTGTGTGAGAAATACCATTTAGAAGTCAACTTAAGTATAGCACAGTTTTATTGCTAGGATTTTCTGACAACTGATGTTAGACTGATGTTATATAATATTCTTGTTTTGCACTTTCAAAGCTCTGTTCTGTTCACATTTAGCAAGATCATATTATTCTCACCTATTTTACTCATGAAATTCCCAGAAATTTTGGGTAATTCTCAGCCTTTTTAATGGATATTTGGCGATAAAACTATCAAAATATCGTTATATGAAATGATAGTAAATATTTAGGTTTTGAACCATAAGTTGTTTGCATTAAAATTGTTGTCAGTTTTAACTCAATTTAATTACCGTTTTATTCGCTGAGAAACTCATTGAGAGTCAGAATATTGTTTGAAGTAATGTTCGGATTCTTCAAAACAGATAACTATTAATGTTTTAACTGTTTTGATATAATTGAGGGTATCTTTAATGACCTGAGGCTCGAATTGCAACCAAACCACTCAATTGACACATCAGTTTGAGAACTCAATTCATCACATAATAAACTTTACTAAATATCCGATTATTACCCAAATTAGTAAAATTAAAATAAGCTTTTTT
>JAQFXL010001805.1:0-10454 GCA_034693445.1 Edwardzetes edwardsi
ATATTTCACATAAAACTATAGTTTTACATTGTTAAGCAATTAGATTTTTAAAAAACAACATAAAATTATTACCTTGCTTAAATATATTAAATGGTTGTACATTCAATGCGACGATACTTTTAAATCGATCCTAAAAGAAGTTGTTTTTTTTCAAAATTTGAGTCGTTATCCATTGAATTAACCATTTTATGTAAACACTAATTTGCATTTAAAACATACCTTGTTAGACTCCTGTTAGCTTTACTGGATTGGCCATGATACAAACCAATAGATATAGAAAATGGAAAACATATAGATATTAATGAAAAACACTTAAAATGTTAAACGAAATGTTTTCACTTTTAAAAAAAAATCTTTGGATCAAATTCAGGTGACATTTGGCTTTCCAGCCATTGAAAAACATTCTGTTTCACCAATATCTATATATATTTGAATGAAGACATTTAAGTGAACATTCGCTAGTAAAGTCATTAAAGAGTTCAGTTGACACTTTCCAGAATATTTTCAACCAAATAAGTTAGCGACTAAATGTTTAAAACAATTTGTAAGAATCAAAAGCTTCTATTGTTTATCTACAATCACTGCAATGAGTTTAATAATTACCTTAACGGCTGATGTATTGCTGGAAACACACTGTTTTCTGGAGTTTCAAAAACCATTTTGTAACCACTGTATGATTCGGTCGCATTGCAATATATTCATTATGTTTTTAGTGTACCTTGAACATTCTATAATAATTTAAGAACTTATTCTTGAAATTGGCATTTATATTTGAACGTCCAATAATAGAACATGCGTATTCAATTAAGTTCAATTAAAGAAAAAGTGCTTGAACATTGAAACAACAAATTTATCCATCGGATACCATCATTAGTGTGTTTGAAGGAAAATAACATTTTTTTATGTTCCAACTTAACCTTTTGTCAATTTTATTTGATTGCAAATTTACATCTGGGGAAGTTTCAATGATGTTATAGATAATTCATCTTCTAAAGAACAGCGGATTGTCAAATACAATAAAGATTTGCCAGAAATAAAAGAAAAAAGATCTTGATCTTTTCAAGGCGGGGTAATCTCTCCTCTATTTTTCAACATCCAATTTAGTGAAATTTCCAATTGAATTGATAGTTTAATTTTCAACTTTGCGAACGATATGACATTATATCGATCTATTATTGAAGATAATGTCTTTGGAGATAATCATAAGTTCAGTACCTATTCATTAAATCAGCATTTATATTAAAATGTCGTATAATAGAACATGCTAATTCAATTAAGTTCATGAATGGAATATGGGTCAAACTTTGTAAAGAAAATCAGCAACAATGTCAATTGTAATCATTTTTTGTTTTGAATTCGGAGTGATATTCATTTGTTTCCATGACATCTTTATTTTGAGTGAAACCTTATGCCAAGAACGGGAATGATGTATTTTTTTTAAAGTATTCTTATAAATTGTCAATTTGTATTAAAAAAGCTCTATGGATAAGTTTTTCAGTTACAAGTTCATTTGTAATAGAATGGAAGGCAGAACAGTGAAGATACCATCATATTGTTTGAGAAAAAAATTCAAATTTTTCAATATTTTCAAATATATTCTATACTTTGGATTTATTTATCAATTCATTGATTTATTCAACGATTACTTGCATTTCAATTATGTGAATGAAGTCAGTGTTGAAAACGGTTTAATTACGCCATCGATTACCGTATGTTTGAAGAGACAATATTTATTTGAAACTTTCAAAGAAACATCCTTGCACAATCAATTCATCGAATGTGCACTTAGTTATAAGTCTAAACGGTATAAATTAAAATCGTGTGATTTGAATAAATTTTTTGGTATTTCGAGTTTCAAAACTTATATTCGATATAAACGCGAATACATTTGTATTACGCTATTCAACAATAGAGAAGAGGTATACATGAAATCAATGGCCACACATTCTATAAATAATCTTAATGTAGATCTAAATGTATATTCTAATGAAACTGTTTATTCATTTCACCCTGATAATGTTTTGTCTCACTTTGAGAACAATTTTTTTGAATTAAAATCAGGTTTTATCGCATTGATCACTTTAGAAAAACAGATGAAAAGCCTATTACAGGCTCCTTATTCGTCAAACTGTTTTGATTACAGTCTTAACCAACAGAACAATGTTTGGCCCAAATCTCAAACAGACTGTAAGTTAGAATTTATGAGACGTAAAGAACTGGAAAAATGTGGAAACAATTACTTTTGGAATCAACAAGAATTGAAAAACTGTACTCATATTGATTACAACAGAAATATTTCTTCTTGTCAAACTCGATTAGATCGCAAATACTTGAAAGAAAAATGTCTTGAAGATTGTGTGCAAGTTCAAATTTCTGCTCAAAAATCTATTAAACAGTTTACTAACAGATTTTCTAAATATGCTAGTTCAAATACAATTTTATATACTATACAACAAACAGACTTTTTGCATCTGAAATATGTGCCTAAATATGATATATGGGATTTCATTTCTAATTTTGGGGGAATTTTATCGATGTGGTTGGGTTTGACTCTCTTTGCTGTTTTGAAACAAGCTTATTTTTTTCTTATGAATTTTTTTCGAAGCATAGTAAGACCATCTCTGTTAACAAACAAGGCTAAATCAACATTCAATACAATTGTTAAACTTACCACATTTGCTATTATGGTGTATCAAATTTATATAATGTTTTCTCACTATATTAATGATAAAACATTTCAACTTGGTGAAGAATCAGGGTTGTTTTTGCCTGGTATCAAAATCAGTAATAATTATGTTCCTAATTGGCGTAGAGTAAAACAAATTTATCCTAAATTAGGTGAAAAAATACAAGGAATGAATACTTATGAGTTAAATATATTTGTGAACAAATTTTTATTGCAATTATTGAGTGTAAATACAACTTTGCTATTGGATGTTCATAGATTGTTGAAACCAGTGTACACATGTTACTTAGAATTCGAGCATGCAAAACTTAAATGCGTTATAACAGTTAAAATAAGAAGATATAAACAAATGTTTCAATCATCAGAAGTGGTGTTTTTTGAACATTTCATTTCTGTGAATCAAAGTGAGGTAGATACTCTCATCAATAATAATGAAAAGAATTTAAAAAATATCAAGATTGAATATATTGGACAAGCACGAATTCTTAATAATCATATTGGATTTTATCATGAATTATTCAGTAAACATGATACAATGAAAAAAGAATTTATCATAAAAGACAATTCCTTGAATATATTTGTTATTCAATCAACTCTTGTCAGGCGATTATCATTAGGAAAGAATAATTGTGTTGAAACTAAATCTGAAGTTATTCATCAAGATAAGTTTTGTGAATGTTTTAATTATTGTATTTTGAATTCATCGAATCAAACGTTTGGTTGTCTACCTGTAAGATGGATGGTAGTAGAGTTCTGGCCTTACATTGATATTGAAAGAGATATAAACCAATTGGGATATAAATTCTGTAAATATGGCGAACCATCTGATGATGAAATTGATACCAAATCTAAAGACTTCAGAAGTCATTACCAAACTTGTAATAACGGTTGTCAAGAAAGTTGCAACTTTCTATTCACTGATGTGTATGCTTATTATAAAACTGACCCACCTACAAATACTACTGTTATTAATATAATACCAAAAAACAGTCATAACTTGGTATTCATAGAAACCTATCGAATGAATTTCAATGACTTGTTCTACAATTGCGGCGGAATTATCGGAATGTGGTTCGGATGGTCTGTATTTTCCGTTCACACCATTACCATACTCTTGATCAATATAATCAATAATTCATCTAGATATATCTTTAGAATAGACAATTATATTTCACTCTTAAATAGAGCAAGTAGATGTCTTGTATTTATTACAACTTTCAGCAAGCTAATCATAAGCAAATGTACAAGGTTCTTACCCTAAAATTTGAAAATAAGAATATTATTGTTACGAATTTTATTTCAAACATTTAAAAATCGACTCACATTATCAGTTTTATCTACAAATTTATTTTCGCTTTTATATTAACATAAAACCTAAAACTCTATTTTTTTTTAAATATAACTCATTTGTAACGAACCTCTGATTAAGAGAAATTCTCAATAAGAGACAAATATATCGGTCACCGAACGTTCTCTTTTCTAGAGGTCTAACTGTACTACCTTGTTTGTTTCATTTTATTAAATTTTATTCATTTTATCCATGAAGTATAATAAAGTTTCAGTTCCCTTGTTCTTTATTTCAATCTCTGGCGATGATACTTTCAAATCGATCTTATGTTAATTATTGATGGTTCATGCAATTTATGAGGCTTCTACAAATGACTTAACTGATCAATCAAACATTTATATCAAGAAGGTCTTTGAATTGGCAAGCACAATCATGAAATCTGATTGGTACATCATTCATTATAATACATTCAACTTTGATTATGGAAACTGAATAAGCAACATCTGAAAAAATAGTTTATTGAACTAGATGGATTTTTATCAGAGCGAGACACAGAAAACGACAAAAACATTAAATAACAAAAATGAAAATTTAAACTCACCAAGCTCAATCAGTTAATGATTTGATTTGTAATAAGCATTTTATCAAGCAAGATATCTCATACAATTTACATTACTTGTGTTAACATATAAAAGCCTAGAAGTGATTATAATGAGCAAGATCAAATCAATGTATACAGTGATAAAGGCTATTGCAACCTAAAAATTCAGTCGGGTTTTGCTCAAGTTGAAAATGCACTAGACTTCTGTACCAAAGTAGCATTGGTCACGTGATCAAACTCTAGTATTGGAGCAGAGACTGTGCGTCTGTTATCCTATTTAGGAGCTCAGGTAGTGGTCACGGGTAGGAATACAACATGGATGTATGTAGAGTTCTGGGCTTACATTGATATTGAAAGAGATATAAACCAATTGGGATATAAGTTCTGTAAATATGGCGAACCATCTGATGATGAAATTCAGATCAAATCAAAAGACTTCGAGAGTTATATCACAACTTGTGCTGATCGTTGTCATGAAAGTTGCAGCTATCTATTTACTGATGTGTATGCTTATCATAAAACTGACCCACCAACAAATACTACCGTTATCAATATAATACCAAAAAACAGTCATAACTTGCAATTCATAGAAACCTATCGATTGAATTTCAATGACTTGTTCTACAATTGCGGCGGAATTATCGGAATGTGGTTCGGATGGTCTGTCCTTTCCGTTCACACCATTACCATACTCTTGATCAATATAATCAATAAATCATCTAGATACATCTTTAGAATAGACAATTATATTTCACTAATCAATAGAGCAAGTAGTTGTCTTCGATTTATTACATTTTTCAGCAAGCTGCTCATAAGCAAATGTACAAGGTTCTTACACTTAAATTTGAAAAATAGAATACAGTCAAAACTCGTTAATGCAAACGGCCAGTTGCCACAGGTTTTCGTTCGTATTAACGAGAATTCGTATTAAGCGAGAATTTTAATATTGAAAGTATAGGCGAACCAACCAATCATTTCTCTCAGTTTGTTCGTATTATCGAGATATTCGTCTTAAGCGGGTTCGTATGAACGAGTTTTGACTGTATTATTGTTACATATTTTATTTCAAACATTTAAAAATAGACTCACATTATTAGCTTTGTCTACAAATTTATTTTCGTTTTTATTTGATTGCAAATTTACATCTGGGGAAGTTTTAATGATGTTATTGTTTGAGTTGACTTGATGAAATTTGTGTTTCCATATACAGTTGTTGAAATTGAAAAACAACAAGAAATAGCAAATTGTTTGCGATTAAAATTTTAATTCAAATAATGAATTTATCAAACAATCAAGGTATCATCCTGATACATGTGAAACCGGAGGTCTAGTTTTGCATGCTTCAATGCAAAGCTGATCATTCGGTGCTCTTCCTTTTCTCATGCAATGATCAGTGCAAGATTTTGTTTCTTGTTCTGCTATAAATGGATTGACCTTTTTCTTCATATCAACCAAAGTGGTTGCTATTCAAACAATCAAGGTTTTTTATTAAGAGTAATTCATTTTGACTTCATAATTCGAAATTTGAAATCTCACCGATGATCATAACCAAGAATAAACACAAAAGTATACGGTTCGCCATTTCTAACACTTTCTTTCAAATATGTTTTTAATTGATATCAAATTTATTTGAGAAAAATACAGTCTAACCTCGTTATCAAAAGGAAAATTTCATAAAATGAAATAATAAAAGTTATGCTAAATAATATTTCCTGGTTTATACAGTCTGACTACATGGTAAATGTTGAACAATTCACTCATTTTCTATATTTTTATCAATCACATTTTTTGAGAAAGATTTTTCGCACTTTAAATCAAATCAGTTCATGAAAAATGACCAAAAACTTTATGTCAATTTAACTATCAAGCTTATATCATTTCTAATGCTTTATCACAAACGCTCTTTATCTGGATGTTGATCACAAATTTATCTTGAATATATTCATTACTATTACAGATTAGTCTTGATTCATTCCATGAAACACACTCAGTTTACGGAAAACTCTTTGATTAGAGCTTGATGATTACTTGATTACTTGGACATCTGGTTAAACTAAAACCTGAAATGTAAATTGTTTGATCTTGCACTTTTGAATCTCTTTCAAATGATAAAATTGATAGTGAGCATTTATATCAAGAAGGTCTTTAAACAAGCGATCAGAATCATGAAATTAGTTTAGTACAATACTAATAATCAAACATTTAACCTTGATTATTTGATTATGAAATCTGTATTGGTAACAGATGGAAAAATATGAGTTAATTGAACTTGGTGGATTTCGATGAATAGCAAGACTTGATAACAAAAATAATAATCTGAGTTTATCAAGCTCAATCAGTTTAAAATATGATTTGTATCAAGCATTTTCTGATATTTCATATTATTTTTATCATTTGTGGCAACACAGAAAAGCCTAGACGTGATAATAATGAGCTTGATAAAATCAATGAATACAATGATAAGGGATATGGCAACCCAAATATTCCGTCCGGTTTCGTTCAAGTTAAAAATGCACTAGACTTCAGCGGCAAAGTGGCCTTGGTCACGGGATCAAACTCAGGTATTGGTGCAGAAACTGTTCGCCTGTTCTCCTATTTAGGAGCTCAGGTAGTGGTCACGGGTAGGAATACAACTCGAATAAGACAAGTGGCCCAACAGTGTTGGCAGTTATCACCAAATAGACTAAGAGTGAGACTAAGAATCTTTAAGAATTGGAATTTTTATAATAAATCTATTAATATATTAATTGATTCGAAAGCCATTAGAAGTGACCGCAGATCTCACTGCCAGTGAAGACGTCAGACGACTGGTCTATCAAACAGTGGAAAGCTTCGGAAAAATTGATATCCTGGTCAATAATGCTGGCATTGATATATCCGTACAACTTATAGATAGAAACTATTCGCAAATATACAATGAGGTGACGGATATCAATGAAAGGGCTGTCCTTCAAGTGACACAATTAGCGATTCCTTATTTGAATCAAACAAACGGAACTGTAATTATGATGTGCAGCGAAACCTTCGATAAAACGGTAATTCTTATCTTGAAACAATAACCTTGATCAAAAAATATAATTTCAAAATCAGCTTAATTCAACAAGCCCATATGCGATGTCAAAAGCAGCCTTGGTCACCTTAACAAGGACCTTGTCAGTAGAGCTAGGACCAAGAATTCGTGTCAATGGCATCAGGTTAGTATAGAAACACTCAAACCATGATAAGATCATTACAATATGGATCAATCTAATGAATAAAAATCTCAAAAATAGCCCAGGGCTTATAACCAACACTCGCATTTATCCTTCGCTCCCAACTTCTTATATCGAATATATTATGTCTGCAACACCTGCAGGAAGAATGGGATTACCATTAGATGTGGCCAAAGCAGTAGTGTTTTTGGCCTCACCTTTGGCTGAGTGGATAGACGCAGAGAATATTTTCATCAATGGTGGATTCCATGGTGATTACAACTTTAGTTTTTCTAATGGTTTGATTTGAGACCAATTTTGAATAAAAGTTTCTATAAAATTGATTTACAACTGATTCTTGGTCTTTGAAAAATGGAGATACATAGAGATGTATATCGGTTTCCATTAAAATACTGTCAGACCATTCATTAAGAGACAGATTTTGGAGTCACCGAATGCTCCAAATGAGGCTCTGATGTTAATTGACTTCCAGCTAAGAGACTTCCAGTTGAGAGAGTCCTCTCATTAAAAGACAAATTTCAGGTACAAAATACATAAACAAACTTCTTATTAGAGAAAATTTTGATATCAAACTGTAAATCGATAGCAATTTCAGTATATTTCGTTAAAAATGTTTGAATGGCTTAAATGCATGAATGAAAGCATTGTTTTGTTGGACAAAATGGAGTCCAAACCGAAGAGGAATTGTTTTGATTTGGATTTGAAGTATAATATTATTGAAACAAATGATAACAAAACTGTTTGAATCATTTGAGGATCAATTCAATAAATTTATTAGAGAGGTCTTTGAACTGGCAAGCGCAATCATGAAATCTGCTTGGTACAATATTTTTGATCATATATTCAACCTTGAATATGGAAACTGTATTAGTAACATCTGGACAAATAGAAGTTCATTGAACTAGATGGATTTTTATAAAAGCGAGACACGAAGAACGACAAAAACATTATAAAATAAAAATAAAAATTTGAGCTCAATAAGCTCAATCAGTTGAAATTATGATTTGTATTAAGCATTTTCTGATATTTCCTATTATTTTTATCATTTGTGTCAACACAGAAAAGCCTAGAAGTGATAATAATGAGCAAGATAAAATCAATGAATATAATGATAAAGGATATGGCAACCAAAATATTCCGTCCGGTTTTGCTCAAGTTAAAAATGCACTAGACTTCAGGGGCAAAGTAGCTTTGGTCACGGGATCAAATTCGGGTATTGGAGCAGAGACTGTACGCCTGTTCTCCTATTTAGGAGCTCAGGTAGTGGTCACCGGAAGGAATACAACTCGAATAAGACAAGTGGCCCAACAGTGTTGTCAGTTATCACCAAATGGACTGAGAGTAAGACTAAGAGTCTTTTGGAAATTGAATTCTGATAACAATTCTGTATTAATATTAATTGATTTGAAAGCCATTAGAAGTGACCGCAGATCTCACTGTCAGTGAAGACGTCAGACGACTGGTCTATCAAACAGTAAACAGCTTTGGAAAAATTGATATCCTGGTCAATAATGCCGGCATTGATATAACCGTACAACTATTGAATAGAAACTATTCACAAGTATATTATGAGGTGACGGATATCAATGAAAGGGCTGTCCTTCAAGTGACACAATTAGCGATTCCTTATTTGAATCAAACAAACGGAACTGTAATTATGATGTCCAGTGAAACCTCCGAAAGATCGGTAATTCTTATCTTAAAATAATAAATTTGGTAAAAAATATGATTTCCTAATCAGATAAATGGATCAAGTTCATACGCGATGTCAAAAGCAGCCTTGGTCACCTTGACAAGGACCTTGTCAGTAGAGCTGGGACCAAGAATTCGTGTAAATAGCATCAGGTTAGTATAAAAACACTCGAGCCAGGATAAAATGATTACAATATCTATCTAATGAATAACCATCTCAAAAATAGCCCCGGAGTTATAACTAACACACGATTATTCCCTCCGCTCCAAACTTCCTATATTGAATATGTTACGTCTGCAACACCTGTAGGAAGAATGGGATTACCATTAGATGTGGCCAAAGGAGTTGTATTCATGGCATCACCTCTGGCTGAGTGGGTAGACGCAGAGAATCTTTTCATGAATGGTGGATTCCATGGTGATTACAACTTTGGTCTATAATGATTTGATTTTAGACTTATTCTGAATAAAATTTCTTCTGTTTAAATAATTAATATTTATATCAATTATTTTCATTATTTAATTGATTTGTTCTGAGCATAATGTGACGCATCGCAGATCATGATAAAATTGAATGAATCATATTTTCTATTGACTGACTTGGTGAATTTTGTTCTTTTATATTCAGTCGTAAACTTTAAACAACAATAAGAATTCCTTATTAGTTTGCGATTAAAATTTATTGCGTGGAACAAATTTATTATAAAATCAAATTTAATTCTTTGGAGGTTACTGCTTGCAAGCTGCAACACATGCTTGATCATTCACTCCTTTTCCGATCTTTTTGCAATGTATAACACATGCTTTGGTTTTCAGCTCGTTTCCCAATGGGAGGTCCTTTATATCCTTTTGAACCCTATGGCTAATAGTCGTTGCTATTGAAACAACCAAGATGTTTTGTTGTCCTAGTTTGGATAATCTATTAGAGAGAGAGAGAGAGAGAGAGAGAGAGAGAGAGAGAGAGAGAGAGAGAGA
>JAQFXL010001806.1:0-10452 GCA_034693445.1 Edwardzetes edwardsi
TCGTAACAACGGTTTCATATCCTGATTGAGTTCTTTGGGATCTGAAGACGTGATGAACACTAATCCAAAATAAAAAACAAGAATATTTGTATCAAATTTATTGAAATGTCGTCAAAATACTCGCAATCAATGAATTGATGCGTTTTTCAAACAATTTAAGTCGAAATTTGGAGATATTTTTCTCGATTTGTGCCTATATTTTAAGATAAGCTCATGTTTTAGGATTATTTGACAGAATATGAGGACAGATTCGTTTATCATACATAGGGCTGTGCAGTGCTATACCACTATAAACAGTGACATGAAATACAAAAATTGTTAAAATATAGACATTTGACTGAAACTTAAGTTAAGACAAGTTATCGATTAAATGATTTAAATATCGAAAATCAAATAAAATGTTTCAGTTTTTTGTTGCGTTTAAGAGTCTGTTGAGTGGATCTCTTGGAACCGCATTTGTTGATTGGAGTCAATGGATCTAAAAGTTGTCGCATTTGATTCATCTTTGCATTTAAACTAATCCAGAGCTCGGAGTCTAAACAAATGCAGTTCTTTTTGGAACTCTTCTTAACCTTTTGATCGAGAAGTCGAAAGTGAGAGTCGAGGGCTGACCACTGATCTCGAAGAGACGACATATCGATGACTGGATGTTCACTTTGAATAGAGTTTTGGCACTTTTGATGACTAAGTTCTGAATCTGACTGCAAAACGTTCGCCAATTTCTGTCTCATTGTCTTCTGAAGAACAGTTCCATTGTTTTGGCGAAGGGTAACCGTCGCCTCTTCTGATCGCTCGGCTTCAATACAAACAATAGCCTCTTCTCTACCGGTAATCGACGGCAAACCAGTGCTTATATTGAGTCGAATTCGTTGAATAACTGATGAATTCAATGGCAAAACGTCTTTACAATTTGGAGTAAGTTCTTCGGCAAAGTGGTCGACATTTGAAACCTTAGTAATAATATCACTCATTTTATTCACTTCTTTTGTTACTTCATTATTGTCTTCGTCTCTCATTCTTCCAAATCAGAGGAAATTTGAATTTAAAACACAAAAAAAATATTGTTTTCAAACAAAAAACAGAATTAATTTTGATTTAATTTCAACAATAAGTAAAACAAATGAAGAATAAGTCCACACATTATGTGACAACAATTATACAAATATTTATCCCTTTAATGAAGTGATAACATAGAAAACGAAATTTTTCCTCGACTTTGATGTTCTGTTGTTTTTTAATTTGTGTAAAGACAGCGATAGTGGCGTCTCTTTGTGATTAAAACTGCATTAATGGCTGATAATTATTGTAATTGTTTTAATCATTTTCAAGATATCGGTGTCTAATGTATTCAACTCTTTTACTGTCGACTTGTGGAACAAATTGCTTTTGATTACCGAAAGGCCGACTATTTGTCAATATTTTAGTGAATCAGTCGATTGTGTCGACAACAGAAACGTCAGTCCAAATGTTGAAACAGTTGGAAATGGGTTTACGCGCGGTTCTGGTCTTCGCCTCCAAGATTTGGACATTCATTTGCTATGTTCTCAAGAAACAGGTCCGAACGGTATGTCTTATATCTGATACTTCTTAGGTTAGAACTTCTTTGAATCACTCGATCGGCCTTTGATTCGGATTTTCTTTTATCGATTGAATTATCTTTGATTTGACTTTTAGTCGACATTCGTTTCCATTCAATTGATTACTCTTTCAAACAATTTGATTGCATTTCAGATGTTTTTAATTAAATTTAAGCTCTTTTTCATACAATTGATTTTCGAGATAATTGTCGGTCAGATGACTGCCATTTCGATACAATAAGAGCTAATGAATGACTTGATTACAGGTAATACAGCATCAAACGGTCAAATACCACATTATGCCGCTCTCCCCTCTCTCTAAACACAGACTAAGTATTGACAGTACTTTCAATTCATTTATTAACAAAACTCAATGTTTTCAAAGGTTTAGTCAAACGAAAGGTATTGGTCTTAGACTTAGACGAGACTCTAATCCATTCACATCACGACGGAGTCATCAGACAAATGGTGAATCCGGGAACCCCTCCCGATTTCGTCCTTAAAGTGACAATAGACAGACATCCGGTCAGGTTTTTCGTACATAAGAGGCCTCACGTCGACTACTTTCTTAATGTGGTTAGTATTGACTCATTTCTTAACATATTTTCAATAATTTGATAAATTTATTGTTTGATCGCACCGTTAGGTCAGTCAATGGTATGATTTGGTAGTTTTCACCGCAAGTATGGAGATATACGGCGCTGCCGTTGCCGACAAACTGGACAACAATAGAGGAATTTTGAAGAGAAGATATTTTAGACAACACTGTACTCTAGACTTCGGCAGTTATACCAAAGACTTAGCGGCAATAGTTCAGGACTTATCGAGTGTTTTCATTCTCGATAATAGTCCGGGCGCTTACAGAGCATATCCGGGTATTTCTACTTGAAATACATCGCTATAGTTGTCTAAAATTTGAATTTTGTTTGAAAGATAACGCGATTCCAATAAAATCGTGGTTTTCCGACCCTCGCGATACGGCTTTACTCAATTTGCTTCCAGTTTTGGACGCTTTAAGGTTTACAAGTGATGTCCGCTCCGTCTTGAGTCGGAACCTTCATCTTCACAACATGTGGTAGTCTTTGCCTATTCTTTCAATTAACTGAAATTTATTTGTAAATAATTGGTCGCACTTTCATTGCATTCATCGGTGAGTTTAAAACATTGCAACAAATTATTCCATATTTTAATCTTTGATTAATTTTGTTTAGAATAAAAATTGAACCAAAAAAACATTTGAAGAACACATCCAAAGGAATGATTATTTCCAGAGTTGTTCTAAACTTGAAATATGGAAAAACAATTGGAAGTCTTGAATCAAAAGCCTTAAAATCAAAGGCAATAATTGATGTAATCATTAGTCAATTTTCGACTGTTTTTTTGTCTATAAATATAATTATTTTTGTTTGAAATTCATTGTATTATAACTAAACTAATCGTTGATATCATGAATCCATTGAAGAATTACTAACTAATTGTACGATTAAATTGTTATTAGACTTAGTTTTGACTTTTGTTGCTCTCAACTCATAGTTGGCATTAAAAGCACTTTTGATTTAAAGTGATATTAATTTCAGTTAAATTCAATCATTTTGAGTAATAAACCGGTCCTTCATTTGATTGTAAACTCATATACTTTTACCGAATAATACTTTATTTTCTGTTAAATTATTTTCTCAAACATTCATTAAAACGATTCAAACAATTTTGGCTCAAATTCTTGATATTTCTCTCAGATTATTTGGTTTGATGTGATTCTCTCATTTTGGAGAATCAGTGTTACATAATAGGGAAGGGGGTGTTGTTTTTGCACAGAATTACTTCAGATGACTAAAATAGTAGTAATTAAGTGATTTTGTTTGCCCTTTCATCAAATTTTCAAAAAATTGACGCTCAAATCACAAGAGTTTTGAAGACTTTTGAAATTTTGGGTAAATTTTTGGAAAATTAACGAAAACTTTTGTTAATTATTTTTATTGCCGTAAAATAGTAATTTTGATGATCAGGGCTCAATTTCTTAGCTAGCTCAAAATACTCTCTCCCTTGAGCACCACTGATTGGTCTCCACTTTAAATAGTCTATAATTGATGATAACTAACCAGGATGGCAATCGCATCGTATACCAAATATCCACTATTATTCGAGTAAATCAAATATTGGTTGATTCTGACAAGTAATTACTGGTTATCCCTTTACCTATACCCTGCACCTATACCCTGTACCTATACTAACCAAACAAATGATTGATTATGTCAAACATTATGTGTTATTAACAGTTAATAAATCGATACAATAATTGTTTTATTTTATTGCTATCAAAATGTAGTTAATATTTGACTAAAAGTTCCAATTATTACCAATGAAAACAAAGATTGCTAGATTACCTTTCAAAATTGAAGTTGATAGGTGAAAATCGAAATATCTTTTTTTTGAATAACACCTGAAATAACTTAGATGAAAAATATTCCTGCATAATTTTGATGATAATTTGAGCATGTTTGAAGTGAGCGCCGGTAAAGAGCTGAGCGACTGAGTCGCTGTATGAATGGGTTGAGTGGAGTAGTGGTGTCTTTACATGCATTACATAATAATCTGTTGGTCTGAAAGCATAGGTCTTTAAAATGCATTTTTGTGCTGTCCTTTAAAAGATCGAAATCACTCTCAACTCAACTTTATTTCAAAATATATATCAAATTTAAAACTGGAGACAATTTTATAGACACTATTTGGGACGGTCTTCACGGATACAGTACAGTAAGTGACCACTTCTTTAATAATATCTCAGTTATGGTCTCAATCGATGGACCACTGGATTGGGTGACACGTCATTCAATTGGTTTAGTTTTAGTTCTGATTTCAATATTAATATCAATCGATTGAAACCATTAAATGCTTTTCCTTTTCACTCCATTTCTAATCAATTATTTAAATGAATACTAATTTTGAGAATTGATGAGAAAAATAACTAATCTATTGATTGAAACTACAATTGAAGGCAACGACGATATGATTGCGATTCACAATACGTGGCATTACTTATAACAATAATCTCTGACTTCAATCAAATTAAAATCATATCAAATGATTTAATTGTTTTTTCGTTACCACTCTTTACTCGTTTTGCTATCTATTTGTTGAGGTTTTTAAACTATTGATGAAAACAATGCTTTTATGGCCACAAATGAATGAGTCGTTTGAGGAAATATAGCAATAAATGTATTGTCGCTGACATTAGTTGTAATCTTATGTTTAATTGGTTTAGAAGTACTGTAAGACTCGGAACTGATTTACCCGACTATGAATTCGGATCCAGCGATTCCTGGCTTTGACGGCCATTTCCCTCAACAGTTAGCCCAGACATCGATGGGAGACCCGAATGGTCTCTCTTCACATATGTCTCACTACGGAGTCTCTCATTTGGAGCAGACTTTCGGTCAACAGTTGATTCCAACGTCTTTGGATGAATACCACGGACTCGAAGAGAGTGTGTCGACAATATCGCCCACTTATGACGATATATTCCCTGCACTTCCCGAAAGCGAATCCAGACCTGAAGAGAGTAATGTCTCAAATACTGGCCTCCAATGGAATATTCAAAGAATGAAAGTCAAGTCTTCAAACATAACTCAAGTATTTCGAGTGGCGCCCGAAGAGAGGAAATACCGGGAATTGAACAGTCGTTTCGGAGAACAGGCAGAACAGGCAAAGATTTGCGCCGACATTATGCAGAAAACTGGTGCTCACATCGAAATGAGTGTCTCAAAGGACGGAACCCTAACTTTTTTGATTACTGGCAAAGAAGAAGCTGTCCTTTTGGCCAAAAGAATGATATCTTCCGAATTGCAAACTCAGGCCAGTCTATCGGTACCGATACCTAAAGAGCACCACCGCTTCATTTTAGGCAAAAACGGCCAGAAGTTGTCGAATTTGGAGCAAATCACCGGCACTAAGATATATATTCCCCGTCAGAGCGACACTTCCACTGATATTCGGATAATTGGCACCAAAGAAGCCATCGATAAAGCAGTTCATGAAATCCAGTTGATCTCCAATGAGATGGCGAGTCGGGCCAATGAACGGGTCGCCATTCCCAAGATATACCATCCCTTCATTTGTGGTCCTTTTAATAAAACTCTGGAAATTATTATGAACGAAACGGGCGCTAAAATAAGTGTTCCGCCTCCCAGTGTCAATAAGGAGGAGATCTCTATCACTGGCGAAAAAGATGCCGTCCTTAAGGCTAAAGACAAAATATTGCGAATATATAAAGACAAGGAGAAGAAGTGTCAGACCGTCTCAATGGAAGTGAGGAAATCCCAACACAAGTATATAATCGGACCGAAAGGCTCCACTCTTAACGATATTTTCGAGAAAACGGGAGTTTCTGTTGAAATGCCCTCTTCTGACAGCAATAGTGAGACCATTACTTTGCGAGGAGAACAGGAGAAATTGGGGCCCGCCCTCACTGTTCTTTACGAGAAGGCACACAGTGAAGTGGATGCTGAGATAGCCGTCCCTTCCTGGTATCACAAGTATATATTAGGTCCAAAAGGGGCGAAATTCAATGAAATATCTCAAGACTTTCAAAAAGTGAACGTTTCGTTTGTGGCGAACGAGGATAAGATCAAAATGCACGGACCGGTGGCCGAAATGGACAAAGCAAAGGAAGTTATCAATGAAGTTATCAACGAAATCAAAAATAAAATAGCTTTTGAAGAGATTAAAGTTGAGTCCAGATATCACCGCTTTATAATCGGGAAGAATGGCGTCAATATTAAGCATATTCGGGAAGAAACCGGCGCTCAAATTCATATTCCCAGTGAAAGTACCGAAAACCTGCCCTCAAATGATATCATTCGAATCGAAGGCCCGCCTCAAAGTGTTCAGAAGGCCCGCCACGAATTGGAGCTCATTATTAAGAAAATGGTTGAGAGAGAGAATGAAGTCTCCAAAGACCTGATGATTGAACAGAGATTTCATCGACAACTTATTGGAACGAAAGGCGATAACATTCGAGAAATCAGAGAACGATTTAATCAGGTTTTACATCCGTTTCGCTTACTTTCCATTCAATCAAATCTATATTTTGTGCTTAATTTGCATTTAATATTTGTATTCAGGTTGTGATCATTTTCCCAGAACCTAATGAGAAAAGCGATAGAGTGACGATTAAAGGCTCTAAAAAAGATGTCGACCAGTGCTATAAATTTATGGCACAGAATAACAAAGAAATGTTGTCTAATAATTATCGTGCAGAAGTGCCTATCTTTAAACAGTTCCACAAATTCATTATCGGAAAGGGAGGCTCAAACATTAAAAAGGTTATTTGCAAAAATATTTATTGCTCGTATCTTTTTATCTCAATTTTATCAGTGCTTTTTGTTCTATCGCTTTATTGATTCAAATATTAAATCTTTTATTAAATGCTATCTTTTGATTGAATCATATTTATTGTTAATCACAACCACTTTGCTATCAATTATCCATCAACTTTTCATTTGACTTATTTGGGAAAAGAGTGAAATGTCAACAATTTATAGCCTTTCAATAAATTTAAAGAAAAACTCAATTTTATACTATGTTTTGACTATTGTTTAGATAAGAGATGAGACTTCGACTCGAATTGATTTGCCGGCTGAAGGGGCCGACTCTGACGTAATAGTGATAACTGGCCTTAAATCGAATGTTGAGACGGCCCGCGAACGCATTCAGGCCATACAGAACGATATGGAAGATGTGATTAACGTCGATATCATAATACCGGCTAAGATTCACAACTATATCATTGGAGCCAAAGGCCGTCAAATCAAACAGATTATGGATGAGTGCGGGGGTGTTCTCATTCGATTCCCAGCTGAGGGTTCCGGTAGTGATAAGGTTTCGATTAGAGGACCCAAAGACTGCGTCCAAAAGGCTAAACAACAACTGATCGCTATTTCTAATGAACAACAAATCAATAATTTCTCCGAAGAGTTGAAAGTAAGGCCCGAACACCACAGATATCTTATTGGCAAAAATGGAGTCAACATAAGGAAAGTGCGCGAAAAGACCGGCGCCCGCGTCTTATTCCCGACTGGAAATGAAGAGTCAGAAGCAGATAAAGAAACGGTTATTATCACCGGAAAGAAAGAAGAGGTCGCGAAAGCAAAACAAATGCTAACAGAAATGAAAGAGGATTTGGAGAAAGTGGTTGAGGGAGACATGAAAGTCGATCCCAAACACCACAAACATTTTGTCGCCCGACGCGGTGCTATTCTCAAACAAATATCCGATGAATTTGGGGGCGTAACCATCAGTTTCCCTCGAAGTCGAGAGCGAGACAGTGATAGAGTTGTCCTCAAAGGTTCCAAAGAATGCGTCGAAAGTGCAAAACAGAGAATCGCTGCAATCGTTGAAGACTTGGACTCACAAATCACTATCGAGTGTGTGATTGACGCTAAATATCACAGAACTCTGATGGGAACCCGTGGGTCACGAGTACAGGCTATCACTCAGAATCATGACGTGAAAATAAAGTTCCCGGAAAGAGGCACCAATGGTGTGGCCGAAGAGTCGTTTGTTAACGGAGACTTCAACGGAAGCACTGAAAGTCTGGAACAACCAGAAAAAGCTCCTAAAAAGTGTGACATAATTATAATCACCGGAAAGAAAGAGAACTGCGAGTCCGCACAAAATGCTCTGATGGCTCACATCCCTATAACTATCGAAGTAGAGGTGCCGTTCGATTTGCACCGATTCATAATTGGACAAAAGGGTCGCGAAGTAAGAGAAATGATGGAGAAGTATGACGTGTCAATTGCTGTTCCGCCCGCCAACGCTTCCAGTGATGTCATCAAAATTACCGGTTCTAAAGAGAACGTGGAAAACGCCAAACTTGCCGTCGAGGAAAGGGTGCTGAAGATCGAAAGCGACAAATTGGAGAAATTAGCCAAAAGTTTCTCTGAGAATATTCACGTAAACCCTGTATTTCACCCGAAAATAATCGGAAAACGCGGCGCTATTATCACCAAAATTAGGGACAAATATAAGGTCCAAATCCAGTTCCCAGAACTCAAGCGACGGGACAGTCAGTCAGAAGATGACAAACAGGACATCATTACAATTATCGGTTATGAAAATGATGTCAAATCTGCCAAAGAAGATATCCTCGAAAGAGTGCGTGAACTCGAAGGACTGGTTCACGAAGAGGTTTATATTGACAGTCGAGTGCATCCGCGTCTCATCGGAACCAAAGGCAAAAGCATTCGTAAACTAATGGATCAGTACAACGTCGACATCCGTTTCTCACGAAATGATGGCAATGATCCCAATCTCGTGATTATTAGTGGTTTGGCTGAGAATGTCGATGAAGCCAAGGATCACATCTTGAATTTGGCCGAAGAATACGTAAGTTTTATTAGATTTATGTCTAAAAAGAAACCATAAAAACATTATTAAATTATTTATTTGACAGATGGATGATGTGGTGGATAATATGCCCCCCAGTCGTCATTCAAACTCCGATTCAGGCCGTCCACATAGAGAAGGCAGAGGTTTTGTGGTAAAAGGCGGTCCGTGGGAACAGTCACCACAGGCAGTACCCGATACAAGTGATGCCCAAGAATTTCCATCTTTCTGTAGTGAAATGTCTGGTTCTGAGGCTTCGCCAGTAAAGGAAAGTCCGCGCACTACTCGTTGGGGACCAAAGACTGGTCGCCAATAAATAGGAAATTGAATTGAATTAAGTGATTGAAACGAATTGTTGTCATAGCTATGAACGTATGCTCTGACTCGGATCCCATCAGTGCCTATACGTGCCATTCATATCATCTCATTATTTACTCGTTTAGTTTGGTTTCTATTCTTCGGGTTCTCATCTCATATGAAATTTGGTGTTTAGTTATCATTAAATTAATCGAAAGAGTGATTTAAATCAGGGTTTCTCTCGTTTTTGTTCGACTTTTAACCAACGAATTGAAGTTATTGTATAAACAACTAGTCTTTTATAGACTCAATTCGAATATATCAACGAACGGGTAGTTTATGTTATAATTTGATGGTTTGGTTTCAACTCATTATAAGACAAATCTATTGAACTTTTGCTTTAATCATGAAAATAGTCGAAACTTTTCTATCGGTCCTTAAATTACAAAACAAATGATTTTATTTTACTGTAATTGAAATAAATTATGTAAAAGAAGTTAATATTTATATTGATATGCAATTTAATGAACATTTTATTACACAAAAGTTATTCTCCTAATGAAGGGCTGAATGAAAGAAATGTTATCTTTTTATTTAATCTAATTATAAATACATTTTGTGTCTTCCATCCGAACAAATGTATGTTTCGTTCATTTATTGTAAATTATATTCTATTCTGTATTTCATACGTTTGTAAAGAAAAAAAAGTGAACTTAAATCCCGAAATCGGGACAAAATTTTTGCAATACTTTTGAGAGAAAAGACATTAATTTTAAACATTTTAAACATTAGAATAACGTTTGGATTTAAAGATATCTGAAAAAAGTCAAAATGTTATCAAATCATTGAAATATTGGTCGTTATTATTATTGATATTAAATAGACTTTCGTTAGCTTTTTATATACAAATTCAATGTAATAATGATTTAAATCATAACTATATTTCGATTCCAATTTATTTGTTTATTTTATTAATTATTATTGACGTTAATATCATTAGATTTTTATATAAATATATCGAAATAATTGCCACAATCTTTACTCTGAAGTTATTGTCAACTATTGAATAATTTGGTTATTTTATTAAATATTATTGAAGGGAATTGTTTTAATCTATTCTTTTTCAAAGATTCTTAGCTTTTTTAAAACAACTGATTGATTGCTATTTCTGCTATTTCTGAAACTATTTCTG
>JAQFXL010001807.1:0-10448 GCA_034693445.1 Edwardzetes edwardsi
AGACCCACAATATGTCTGAGAGCTTTACTTCTTAGCCCCTCTGCAACAAAATATTACAATTATTGTAAAATACAAAATCTTGCAATCATTTTGAAATCTTATTGTCTTCTTAAATAATACTAATGCGTCTAGATGATTCTGGATTTTCAAATGCATATAGTTAATGAACGACTGACACCTAGCTCCAAATTCTACAGTAAATTCGATGCGCGAAACGTCTTTTGTAAATATTTTAATTTTAATTGAAAACAAATACTTATTCTATAATTTTAAAAATGAAGTTTGGGTTCAAACATATTGATTGAAAAATGTGTTCCTATTGTCAAAATGATTGCGCCATTTGTGTTAAAATTTTCATTTTTATTATACGTGGAACCACTTAATACCGAAATTAGATTTTATTCCCAAATTGTTGAGTTGTTTATCCGATCGTTTATAACAGACAAAAGATTAATCAATGACTTATTTCTCATTCAAATGGAAGTTATTGTGATATTTTAGATATGAATGACTTGTCTCAAGTTCATCAATTAGACTAGCAAAAAAACTAATAAAGTACCTAAAGTAGCCAAATCTGTGCCCTTTTGGGCAAATTGAACCTGGTCTAGACTAAAGACTCAACATATGTCAAAAAGACTGTAAATCTAATCAATGATTAAAAAGTTGAAAATTTTGGTGAAAGTGATTTTGAATTCTTTTGTCTTTCAAATCTCAAACGAAGATTAAGTCGATTGGCACACATTTGTCTCATTTGTACCTTTAACTGGTTTGGCAGCGATCAGAGCCTAACGAAAGAGAAAGAAAGCGAGAGAGGGAGAGGGAGAGAGAGAGAGAGAGAGAGAGAGAGAGAGAGAGACCGAAAGACCGGAATCCGGTCAGACGGGATGGCATAGTATTGAATGGCACAGTGTTTGATGGCATAGTTAGTACTTTTTATTACTTGAATTCACTTTTCTCCATCAGACAGGACTTGTTTCATAACTGGTTGGGTGACTATTGGCCTATCAATGCCTCTGAAAGAGTGTCAGTCAGAGTGAATTCAAGGTGAAACTCATTGCAATACCAGAATATAAGTTCATTAACTCGAACGCACCTGCTATTAAAAAATCACCTTGAACATTGTTTCTGAAGTATGAGACTTTGAAGTGAAGCCAACGCTGGACTGAAAAAAGCAATTCAGACGATCAGTGCTCACAATATTGTGAAAAGCATTGAATCGAAACGAAATATTCGCCGAACAAAAGAGAAACCATTTCTACACATTTGGAGGATTGCCTTAAAACGAAAGTTGGAAAACCCAGAGATGGGACTGATATCAGAAATCAAATCGAGTTTATCGCCACTGATCTGAAAGTTTGCTTTAATTAATACGAAATTTAATGATTAGAGAGCCATAAGATTCAGTATTTATTGAAATGTTTTTAAATATAACATTGAAAACTTGAAAATAAAATACAATCTTTGATATTCTTTTATTAATAATATTAAACTTGAATAATAAAATATATGGGAATAATATATCTTCGAAGTGGAACTCTGTATCTGTAATATTAATTCAAATGTCAATGCAATCAAATGACAGCTTTTTTACGATAATTATAAGAAAAATGTGAGAACTCTTACAGTTTAATCATTTCATGCAATCAAAACACAACCCATTTATAGATAAAATTAGGGAAAAATCAAAACTACAAACAATGCAAATACTTTTGTTGAGCTCTTTTGATGTTGTCTTACAGTTTTACAACTATTATAGTAACGAACACTTATTTAGTATTTATTTATTTTTATTAATTATTTTTCTTAAAAAACACATCTTTTTTTTGATAAATGTTTCTATATTTGTTTGAAATACATATTTGATATCACCATAACATTACTGCTATTATTTATATATATATTTATATCTTTACTGTTAATTAATATACATTTTTTAAAATCTCATTATATTTAGTAATTGATCAGAAGTTTTGACAGAATTATATTATTTACTTAATATATCAATATTTTAAATATATATTTATATTTAATTAATTTATAAAAAGGTCTGAAGTCAGTGCCTTTGAGACCTTCTCATCAAATATTATCTAAGAGTTTAGTCTAACTTTAGTTAAGAACATTTTCTTTAGAGTTTAAAATACAGTCAAATTTTAAATCTAAGTCGACAATAGAGAAAGGGTTGGGAACCGAACCGTTAAAGTCATTAATTCGGGTTTGAAAAAGTAAGTTAACAAACGCTTTACGAAAAGAAGATGAGATGTTTTGTAATTATAATTATTATTAAAACTATAAAAATTTATTAAAATTTACTTTGGATTTACTAATAGAAAAGTCTTTTCAAGTCAATTGTCGATTGAGTTTCAACTTTTGTTTTCAATATATAATAAAATCATCTTTTATTAAATCTTTTCTCATTTTAAGTGAATTCTAATAATTATTGTAAATTAAAGTATCGATAATTAAAATCTATAACAAAGAGACATAATATCAATGAATAGCTGCAAGTTCACTTAAGTCTTAAGTAATAATCATTTTTTACAGCAATTAAAGTTTTAAATATGAAAAAAATGAGTTCAACACAAATGTAATAAAATATTTGGTATGTTTTCCATCCGAATTAGAAAAGGATGAATCAAAACATTAATAAAAGATTGCATATAATTTATAATCAAATAATTGATTGATAACATCAAATAAGCTTATTATAGATCATTATTTCTATTGGTTTACTCTTTCACTTATTTCTTTAATAGATTTTTGTTTGTAATGTCGAAAGTATTGTCAATCAATGAATGGCATTATTGTAGCAAAAGGTAATCATAATTGCAATTATTGCGTTCGGAAACCTTCGAAACTCATCAAAACTGTTTGCAGCTCTTCTCAAGTATTAAATATATTTTTCAATTCAGTATAACATAAGTTATAATTAATAGTCAATAATAACAAAAATGGATTAAAAATAAAAACAATTCAATAATAATATAATTAAAAGGTTTTGAATTTTCGACAAATTATTTTTAAAACTAATTTATGCATAGTTTGGGCGATAATCGTAATAATCGTAATAATAATAATTATAATAATAAAAATGATTACTCTTTCGGTCAAAAGTGTTCTTCGATTGCGAATCAAAAACAAACGAATCACATATTAATGAAATAAATTAGAAATCAATTAATCTTTTAGTTGAGGTTTTGCTGATTGATGTCGAGTACAAAAATAAAAAAGAATTGGAAGACTATATACTAATTATAAGTAGAATTACATCTAAAATACAATTAAAAAAACTAAAATATCAATCAATAAAAATCAATAATAAATGCATTATTCAATTGAAAAACTAATCAAATGTTTGAGTAATTGTTTAAGTTTATAGTTTTTTGAGTTAATCATAAGGTTTGTAAGATTGACAATAAGTGGAGAATGAGCTGCTCTGTTGAGTGCTGGCACACTATAAGTCATTTGTTTGTATTATAGAAACTCTTGTCGTTTAGCCATAAAATACTGATTTGTTTTTTGATAATTAAAATAACGTTAAATAATATTTAAAAATATTAAATATTCGTCGTTTAGATTTACCGTTAGTTTAGATCATTGATGGGGTGGTTTTGGATGTGTTGGTGGGACTGTCCAGACTTGAGCTGCGGCGCTCTAATGGGGAGATGTTAGAGCTGTAGGTGCGTTGACCGGAGAAGTCGGGCCAAACAGAACTTGGAATAGTTGTGTTACTGGCGTTACTTCCGACCGAATCGAAAGTTGGAGATTCACCGATGCCTTCGTCCGTATCGTAAGAGCCGCTGGAAATCGATTTGGAGAAGCCGTTTGCGGAGAACAGGCTATAAATGTCGCTAATTTTGGTGCCGTTCACGAAATTGAAGATATCAGTAGACGAACGGCTGACCAATGAGTTGTTGTTCGAAGTCTCTCTCGAAGAGAAAGCGCTGAAAGGATCCGATGAAGTCTTGTAAAGTGAATTGAATCCGTTTGATGTGGTGTTTGTGGCGAATGAGTTGTCGATACCGTTAAGAAGTGGTGAATTCGAAAAGTCAGAACTGCTCTCATCTGCACTTCCAGTGCCAGAGGAGTCGATGAGACCACCCGTGCGGATAGCAATGTGCGATTCGATCTCCTTTCTGGCCAACTCCACGTTGTCCGGAAGCCCCGTCACTTCGAAGACAGGCTCTTTGTCACGACTGGGAGTTATGATATATGTGGTCGTCTGCTGTTGTATTCGCTTTATAGTCGCACCTTTAGGTCCCACTACAAGACCTACCACTCGATATGGGACTCGAACTTGTATTGTGGTCTGTCCGGGAACGTTGGCGTTGGGAACCGGTCCTCCAATAGAACCGTTCAAATTACTCTTACGTTGGGCCCGGATTTGGCTGAAGTGTTCGGCCGCCGACAGTATTTCGCGTTTGGCTGAATTCACGTCTTCCTTACGACCGGTGACAACAAAAACTGGTTCTTCGCCGCGAACTGGAGTTTTGATGTATGTATTGGTCTTCGCGCGAAGAGCCTTAATCTTACAGCCTATCCATGGGATTGAAAGCAAAGTTAAAACTAATTCATTGCACTCATAGCCAAAGAATTTGGGAAAACTCAAAATTCAGTGCAAAAAACAAATTTAAGAGCTATTAAAGAGAATATATGTGTTGTATATGTGTTTCAAATTTAGAAATTTTCTCTCTTATATAATAAGTGACATTTTTTTAGCAACAGTGCAAAAGTGATCCCAACATATCTGACGTCGAGTTGTTGTTCAGCGGATGTATTGGCAGCGAAACAGCAAAATTAGAACACATTTTGAGCCAAAAACAGCATTTAAAAGAAGGGGAGGCTTTGGCTGACAGTCTTATCGTATAAGAGAGTGCTATGAATGCATGACTGCTATACAGACTACTGTGAGTCTATGGCATGTCTTACTGGTTGGCCCCATCTCTCATCCCTAACAACAAAACCATAGCTCTGGTAATGTTTGACTGAAAAGCCGCACTACTGAGACAATGAACAAAGAAATTGCGGACAAAAACATTTTCTATCGATTTGAATGGATTTAAATCAATTGAAAACTTATAACAATTTCATCAAAAGGAGAGATAATATGAGAATAAGAGCTGTCATTAGATAACTAAATATCAAATTAGGATCAAAAGGGAAACACTTTTGGCGATAATCTTAAGTGTATTGAAATGTTATTTACATTATTATCAATCAGTTGTGGCTTTGATTCAAACAAAGCAATGAAAGCAATGTTTGAATGTTTGCCGTATTTGTAGTTATGTTTAAAACATTGAAAACACGCTTTACTGCACAGCATATCCCATATCACAGCCACAGATATGCGAACAAAGAAAACAAGACTAACAACAAGTCAGACATCACTACTGGCAGTAGTGGCCATACATACCTTGTCGGCCCACAATTTCGGCCACATGTTCACTGCTGGGGACGGGAACGCATTCTGTCGTGTTTTGTGACTTCTTGTTGCGACTGTCGGCGTCAAAGTTCTGTCCGATGGACTCATTGGCGTCGAGTCCGAGCATTGATATTTCCATCGCCAACTGATAGGCTCTTCTCTCCTCCAGAGCCGAAGTGGCGTTAATTATGGAACCGTTGGACACGTTGTGATCCATTTCGCAAAGAAGACTCGCCGGCATTGTATGACTCAATGACTAATGTCTTAAACCGATTAATGAGAGGATCAGATACGACAACACTATCACTGTTACTATCGATAACTAATTATTAAAAACTTATATAAAAGTCTTAATTCGGTATAAAAAATATATTCATCGATAAAATAAATGAAAACACAAATAAAATTCAATTAAAATATAATAATATATAATATAAGACAATATTAGAGACAATTGTATATAAAAACGATTCAAATTAAAGATTCAAATGATTTAAATAAATGTTTGAACAAATGGTCAATCGATTGGTTTGTCTGAAGTGGCGTTCAGTAGTCAGTAGTAAACCGAAGCCAACGTTAGCGATGGTGTGACACAAGACTCAACTCAAGTCCAACTGAAGCGCCAAAACATTCCTCCACTTTATGGTAGTCTGTCTTTATCTGTATATTCACTGACAGTACCAACGCTTACATTCAAACACTGAGACTAAAGAATAGAGAATACATTCACTGCTCTATTGCTGAGAACCGGCACTAAATCCCAGCTGTAAGGGAGGGGCGAATACACAGCACAGCACAGCTTTGCGAGTGCTAACCACTGCTAACATTAGAGCTCAAACACCCAATTCTGCCGACTCTACCAACGCATCCATACATTGGATTCGTTCAAAGCTTCCACACATCACTCACTCTAAACACTTACACTCACTCAGAGCCGCACTCACTCTCAAACGCATACACACTCTCACTGCTCGGGTATTCACAGTTTGCAATGTGCTATCCATACATTGACCAACCCACTCCTTCATACATTTATGGCGCGCCTTTTGCTTTCAACTCATTTCACTGCCAATAGTAATGTTGATGATATGACCATGCTCATTTGCTCATTTATTCAATCTAATGCCAAAGGCTTGACAAACGTGAAATTATCTCCTAAAATCTGACTTGTTATTAATGGATATAAGCTAGTAAATTTACTCAACTTAGAAGATATTATTCATAACGTCCGCAACATTTTAATATTTGTTTCAAAAAAACTTTTTTTTCAACTCAATAATAGTTGAGAACAGAATTTGTGACTCTTTTTTGTTTTGCCACTTAAATGTTTGGTGAGATATTTCAAAGCCTTTTAAACTTGCTCACTCTCTGCATTCATAATGTTCAGAGAGTGTCACTATTTTGTCACTCTTGTTAAACCTTGCTGATGCTTTTGCCATTTAACACATCATACTAATGCTATTTCAAAGTTTACTCAGGTCATTTTCATGAATTTGTTTGATTCACCTTTCAATTTACCTGTTTTACAATGAAAATCTGGAATTGTGAGCAAGGCTCAATCTGTAATCACAACTTTTCATTCAATTGCTATCTTTTTACTGAAAACTGGTTGAATTTTAGTTTATTGTTAAAGAAGTTGAAATTTTTGAAGGGCCAGGGCCATTGGTCACTACTAGTTGTTTGCAGTGTTGCTTGGTATATTTTTCACTACATTTTACTCAACAGAAGTTTATAACTCAATATTCAAGCATTGATTCAAAACATCAATTATTCTTGAGTTGAGTTTTAGAGAAATAACTAAAATGAAATTATTTCAAAGTTTTATAATATATTTTCAGTGCTTATGAAAAATAAGTTGCAAGGTCAATCATAACTTAGAACAGACTGAAAGTCAAACTCAAATGAATCACAAAAGAATTGGCCATGTTCAATCAATTATATCGGGACAGGTTTCGGCAACTCATTGAACCCGGTTTGTGAGTTCTATCAGAGTTTCGAACATTCAAAGAATTAAAGAAAATGTTTGCTTGATCATTGAGTCATTATAATTTGAATGAGAGGGAGAGAGGGAGAGAGAGAGAGAGAGAGAGAGAGAGAGAGAGAGAGAGAGAGTTTTGAGGTCAATATTATTGAAATGAAAAGTTTGTAAAAGTTGTAAAACTAGTTCTAAACAAAGAGATAATTAATAAATAGCTACCAAATAGTCAAAAATAAATTTTCACTGAATTACAGAATCTTTATTAAGATTTACTCAGACAAAAGTCAATAATTTTTGTGAAATTTCCGTTGACCAAGGTAATAGTATAATAAAAACGCAACAATTTTATTTTCAGCCTTATTTATCAACTGATCTCTAAATTATTTTCATCAATAAATTTACTTTTAGTTTGAATTTTCGATTTAAGCTTTAAATTGTGGAAATAGAGAACCAAAATAACCAAAAGAGAGGTCAATCAAAATTAAAAACATATGAATTTCAACTACAATACTATTCTAATCATATTCTTATGAAAATGTTCATCGACTATGTTTGTCAGTGTTGATTGTGCTAGTTGTGATTCACATTTTCTCTGATGATCCACCACTTAGAGCTGATTATAGAATTAGATGAGAGTGTGAAAGAAAACAAGCTAGTTATAAGACAAATATTTTCAGTGGAATGTCATTTTTAAGAAAATGTTTACTTGTGTTGAAAGTCCACCAAAAGTCTGTATTTATCGCGTTCTGTCTTTTATGACGTTCGCTCCCAAAGCAAGTAATTTTGGTGAGCGTTGAAGCGCTGGACTTCTTTTCAAATAAAAGCACTCATTTCAAGCAAATCAAAGCCAAACTTCAGCCAATATTAAGGCATTCATTCATAGGACTGGTATCGGCCTTGAACTGACTGAACCAACCGAAGACTTGAATCAGCTTTAAAGTCGAGCCACACTTCGACAACAAAGGAATCTGTACCTCAACCCAAGTCTGTAACGAGTCTACAGGTTCTCTCTCTCTCTCTCTCTCTCTCTCTCTCTCTCTCTCTCTCTCTCTCTCTCTCTCTCTCTCTCTTCGGTTCTATTGAACCCCTGATTTATAGCGATAGCAAGACTTGGTTATTATGTTAGTATTGAAAGAAAATAGGAACACAAAAATGCACAGATAGGGGACAACCTGTAGCCTTATTTGCTGTGAGTTTTAGATCCGTTTCAGGTCAGCAAGGGAAAGATGAGGTATTCCTTTCGTGAACTCCAGTTTGTTCGGGTCCAGTCCTCACTCTTTTCTATTTTGAGAACCGCTGTGCTATAAAGGCGTACAAAAAGATATTTAGTTTTCACTCGTTTTTCAATTCGGGTTTAAAAACTCAATTTCTTTAATATATGCCTCAATTGTTACTCATTTGCTTCGATTTTCACTTAAATCTTAATTTTTTTTATTGATGACGAGAATTGAAAAATACATTTCTTTTTATAATTGTTTTCTTTAAATTGTCAAAGATTTTCAGATATTACAGGTACTTTTCATAAAAATAAGTATGCATTTGTGCATGTCGCATTTCAGTCATCATTTGAATTTGTAGAAAAGAATTCTTATTTTCTATTTTCCCTTTTGTTCTCTTTGTATCAAAGACCTTGCTTATCCTGGTCATAATTTCGAAGAATTTTCGAGCAAAGAATAGAATTCAATGTTTATAGTGAAACACAGGTGAAAAGAGGGAACAGCCTCTCTTATCTTTCTCCCCTCACCCTCTTTGTTATGCTCTCCTTTGTATTGTTGTCCCAATTCTACAGAAATTGTAAACATTTTAAACATTATATTTTGGAACTTTGGGTCGAAAAATGAATTTCCTCTTTAAATCTAAGGTCCGATTCGGAGACAATATCTTTATTTTTCTCAATTCTTCAAAATATTGTCTCAATTTTGGGATTCATTTTAGAAATCTTATATTGTCTTACAAAAAAAATTATTCAATCAACTATTTCTTAAGAAAACCAAGATTACATTGAAAAAATTGGCAAAGAATTGTTCTCAACTTTAATTTATCGGAGGTTTGAGATTCTTGTGATATATCATTGAATCCCCATTTGAAGAATTGAAAATCAAATTTACCGCAATCTAATAACACGGTCTTTTTAGATACTTAATTTAACAGACTGCCTAGATCGTATAATATGATTGACAGGATGATTTGATTAGATGATGCCAAGAAACAAGATCAAAGTTTATCATTAACGCTCTTAAGGGTTGGCCAAGGGCAAAATTTGAAAAATAATTTTGATATTATTCAAAGCCCATGGAATTCCTTAGAGAAAAAGTAGGCCAAAAATGATGAGAAACTGTGGGCCACAAGATTTGGTTCTTTTCTCTACCATTTTGTCAGCATTTGTGTTAAATTAATCGTAGAAATGGGTTTAAACTCAATTTAACCCAATTATGCCGAAAAGCGGAGCAAGATAACTGATTTTTGGTACTTATGTTCGCTATTTAATCCTCTTCAAAAATCTCCTCTATATTATTTTTAAAAATTAAACTCGGAAAATTGGATCTTGGACAAACCCGCTCTTAAACCACAGAAAGCCGATAATTTATTATTTTACAAACTATAATACAATATTCTCTGCGATATTGAGATTTTGATAAATTAAACAAGGTAAATAAGATCTCAAGGTTAAGACATTGAGCATTATTTCGATTATTTATCTGTCTTCTAAATAACTGCCATTCTTTGTTTCAAAAGAATAATCCATTAAAACATATTTGAGGTCAAAGATTTCAATTTTGTCAAACATTAGTATATTATGAGCGAAGATGTCCTTCACTCTCATAAGAATCACAGATATTTCCATAGATTTCTATACATTTCTATACACTTCTATACATTCTGATTATCTGCTTTCTATTCAATATATTTGAGGAAAAATCTATTGAAAAATAGTTTAAATTTTTTTTTAATATTATCTCCAAAATTGGGTCAATTCTTAGACTGAGGTTTCGTTATCATTGGTTATCATTGGTTATCATTGGTTATCATTGGTTATCATTGGTTATCATT
>JAQFXL010001808.1:0-10446 GCA_034693445.1 Edwardzetes edwardsi
AACCATTTGAAGAATTTGGCTTGCAACTCGTCCAGTTTGGTTAAATACGGCCGTTTAAAGTATTTCTTGTTATTTAATACAATAATTTCGGGAGTTACCTGCAATAGAAAAATGAGCTCGATCAATGATATTTTATCTCGATATAAATAAGCGGTGTTAATATTTTCGCTTCTATTTTTCGAATAACTTTGAAACGACGAGGAGTATTTTGATTCTATAAAAAAGTATATTCGAGAATCATATCCGCGATATTTTTCAATAACCCACAATTGGAATTTCAGCAACGTTCTAGGTACTAGCCGACGCCATAATTGGAAATTCAAATTTTAAAAAGCTCATATGAAAAATAACGTTTCGTTTAAAATTTGAAAGTTGAATAAGTAAACAAATATTCAACATAGAAGTTTTTAAATATTTGATATGGATTCAGCGTTGAATTTAACATAAAAAGTAACTTGAAAAATTTGTGACACTTTTCAATTTTCTTTACCATTTTTCAAGAGAAACCCTGATTCTGAACGAATTCGAAGAGCCATAAAAACCAAACCACTGATTCGATTTCAATTATTTTCATCGATAACATACTTACACTCTTCTATCATAAATCACGTATACTCTCATATACTTTATATAGAATTAAAATATTCCTTGTCATTTAATAGTTATTCAAAAAATAGATGCGACAAGATTAACCGACCGCCCAATTACTTCATCTTTCATAAATTTCTATATTTCAAGTAAGTCAAGATTTTTACTCACACTTTTAAAAATGAACCTCATTATGAATTTGACCGCAATTTTGTTGAGAATACTTGATTTTTCATGGTATAAGTTGATAAAAACATGCCATCTCATTCGAGAAACAGGCACATATGCAAAACTTAAATAGACATTCAGTTTAAACCAATTTGATGTCATATGTAAGTAAACCATTGTGGGGCAGAATGTTGTTCTCGCTAATACTTCCATGAAGTCTAGTCGAATACCAAGAAAAACAGGTGCTGCTATTGATACTGTACTGGGCCAATTATTCTTTTCAGATCGACTTTGGAATATATCCTTGTCAAATTCCATGCGAAAATCTAACCGGAATATATTTTTTTTCACAAAATTATAGATATGACCTCGTTTAAGAACTTGATCATCTGAAACAATTCCTCCCAATGTGTGTATATGATCAAAATGTGCTAGGTCAACACCATTTCCATAACAATCCTTCAAAAAATAATTAATATAAATAAAATTGAAAAACCTATTGGTGAAAATTGAACATGCTCACCATAATGTGACAGTTCAAATAAAATTCCGTTTGTCCACAAAATTGAGCATTTTTTAGGTATTCTAATTCTTGAGGAAAATATGTTGGCTGAGCACCTTGGTCATGGTACCAAATAAACACCCAGTGATTCATTTCAATACTCTTCCAGGCATTGATTTTTGCCTTTGGTAAGTTTGAACCTAGAATGTTCAAAATTTTAATGCAACTCTTGTTAATGCAAACATATTTTACTAGATCACCTTCTAATCCAGGGACAGAAGTGCAAACGCCGTCGCCATTGAAAGTCCAGGCGTGAAAAGGACACTGGACATCCTCGCCGACAACACTACCGCCAACACCGAGATGTGCACCCTGGTGAGCACAGTATGCATCCAATATATGAACTTTACCTGAAATACTTCGAAAAACTACCAAGTCCTTTTCGAAAATATATATCGGTTTAACCTGACCAGGCTTGAGGTCCTTAGAAAGGATAAGAGGGTACCAAACACTGGGATATTTTGCACACAAATTATCTGAGTTTTCTGAGTCGACATCCAGATGTTTAGGATTGAAAATGGTATGGTCTAGGTCCTATCATAAGAAAAATAGTTGTAAATTTTGAAAACCTAATATTCTCAACGATTGATTACCAGAATCAAATTAGTGCAATACCAGAATCGATATAATTTATACCAAACAATTAAAAATAATGCCAAGATAAGTATTTCAAACATAACATGATTTGATAGAATCAAATGTCTTTGAATTGAGTCAAACATTTTCAATATTAGTTCACTTGAAATAAGAGCTCAAATGAAAAGTTTTCCGTATTCGATATATATTTATTCCCGTTCTTTATCAAGGGCACTTTCGATATTAATTTCAAATTCAGATTCTTATCTATTTTTCTGATTAAATATTATTTAGTGATTTCCTAACAAAACTGTTTTCTCTTAAGTAAAGTCTCTAAATTTTAACTTTTATTTCGAAAACTTTACTCATTTCCAATCAATTCATTAATATTCGGTTTACATTTATTCCTGTTCGTCATCAAGGAACTTTCAATATTAATTTTAAATTCATGTTATTATCTATTCTTCTGATCTGAATCTCAGATTATTTGACGGAAGATACGGAAATATTATTTATTACGAATTAACATAAGATTGTTCCTGGTAAAAATATCATCTGACGAACTGAAGATCAGTGCAAAGGAAATACCTATTTTTTAGCAAAAAGTTATAATTCTGTTCATTTTTATTTTTTGCATTTCCCTCATTTTTGACTGTTTCCTGTCCAGAACTTGTCTGGGCTATCACTCAATCACTTATTTTCAGTCAATTCATTGATATTCGGTTTACATTTTTTTCTGAAACGGATGAGCTCTGCATCAAATATCCCAATACCTGGTATCCACTCATTCTTACCAAAGACCTCAAGCCTGGTCAGGCTAAGCCGATATATATTTTTGAAAAAGACCTGGTTGTTTTTCGAACAGTATCAGGGGAAGTTAATGTACTAAATGCTTACTGTGCCCATCAGGGCGCACATCTTGGTGTTGGCGGTAGTGTTGTCGGTGAGGATGTCCAGTGTCCTTTTCATGCCTGGACTTTTAATGGTGGCGGAGTTTTCACTACTGTACCTGGATTAGAAAGTAAACCAAGTTTACTTTGAAATAAATAAGCATGAGTTTATTTCAAACATCTAAAATAATCTAGATCCAACTCTACCAAAGGCAAAAATAAAGACCTGGAAAATTATTGAGATGAACCACTTGGTATTTGTTTGGTATCATGACCTAGACGCTGAGCCAATATTTTTGCCCCCAAAATTCGAGAACATTCGGACAAGTTAGTGCGATTCTAAATCTACTTGTGCCGTTTAAGTTATAAATTCGGACAATGATTGTGTCAGCCGTCGTACAAATCGCATACTTTTATTTTTGACATTACATTTGTAAGCAATAATTGCCTGGAGTTATAACCATTTACCAGTTATAAACCAGGACAATCATCTGGCACTAATTGAATTCATTCAAAAGCTCATTATTCTTTTCGAAATATTCGTCAATTTATTCTAATTTTGATTGGTTGATTATTTTGTTACAAACAAAAACATTTTCTATGCACATCTTCATACAGTCGATAACCATTTTTGTCAACCACCTATTTTATCAACAAACCATTTATGTCAATAAAATTCGAATCCCCAGTACTTAACAATAGAAATATAATGTAATTAATGACCGATTATATCAAGAACCTTTTTTGTCAACTAACCCTTTCTATCAAGCATTTGATTGGCCCCAAACATCTCAAATGCATGTAATTCTGTATCGATTTTGTCAACAAACGTGAACCAAAAAATATTTCAAACAAAAACTGTAATAAGTTTTGGTAAAAAATAGGTATTCCCTTTGCACTGATCTTCGGTTCGTGAGAAGATATTATCCCCCCTGGAACAATCAGGTGTTTTTCTATTTATATTACAGTTTCTTCCGTCAAATTATCTGAAACTCAGATCAGAAGAATAGATAATAATCTGAATTTAAAATTAATATTGAAAGTTCCTTGATGACGAACAGGAATAAATGTAAACCGAATATTAATGAATTGATTGGAATTGATATTCAATTACTTTATAGACTAAGAATAGATAATAACATTATTATTCATAATATAATCAATAATTAATTTAATCGCTTTTTTGGCATCTCTTTTGACATCAGTTGCTTTACATAGAACGCCATAAAATTTATAGCAAGCAGGGTACAATTTATAACCAAACACTATTGAATGGATGATATCTAAAACTATTTTTAATTTCTTTACCTTAACTTTTTGCTCAAAATCAAAGTTTATTTCCTATCAACTCATTAATATTCGGTTTATATTCATTCCTGTTCGTCATCAAGGGCACTTTCAATGTTAATTTTAAATTCAGATTATTATAATAGAAAGCCATAAAATTTATAGTCTCCTTATAACAAACAGGGTACAATTAATTGCCAGATATTATTGATTGGATGATATCGAAAACTATTTTTAATTTCTTTTACTTAACTTTTTGCTTAAACTAATCGCAGATAAAGTAATGTTTTTGTGTCAATAAACACATTGATGATAACAAACAAGGTACAACGGTAAACAGGATATTATTGAGAAGTGTGAGGTAGTGTAGATATGACACTACGTTAAAGTTACCCCATTCATGGTAAGGTAGCCATGGCGATTTTGATAACTGAGTTTAGTCTTTTTGTCACCAGAAGCGTTGATAAATATGTTTGTATTTTTATCAATAGAAGGAATTAGTTCTAATATATTATTCATGGCGTTAACACCAGGTGTCATACCTATGTAATCTCATCAAGAGAGAGTAGCATAATCGATCAGTGACCTAAATAGGGTTTGCCTAAGATAAACCAATAGTTATTCTTGTAATGGTTTATTTTGTAAAAACAACCCTATGGGTTGAATCACTTATTTCATTGCTTAGCAAGGAGTGGAAGAAGCCCATAACAAATCCCTACAAAATGAAATATGATGTAAGCCATCATTATTAACATATTTAATCCGACACCTGTCAATCATATTCACGTGTGTAAGTCACTTACATTTTACCTTTACATTTATGTTAATTTAGTTCTAGAACGTTCGACACATAACTGTTTTTCAGCCTTTCCTGTACTAAAAGAAAACATGTTTGACGAGATAAGGAGTGTTTGTACCAGTCTGTACAGAATACATCCGTTCATTAGAGGTAAGTAACACATAATGATGGATGTGTTATTATTAATAGAATATTGAATGCACTAAAATGTTATACAGTGCAGGATGTTCTATAATTTTTAATAAACATATTGGTGTTGCAGTATTGTTGCATCACCCTCTTGTTATGGGTATATAAGGAGCTGCTCTCAGAGCAGAAATTTCAGTCGAGCCTCAGGAGTCCACTCTGGAGGTTCTTGAGTTTAAATATAAACTGTATTTCTTTCGCTAAAAATTATTCAAATAAAGTTACTCATTTTAAGTAAAGTATGTGTCCAATGTTACTTGAAGTGAGTATAATTTTGTGGCTTGAGAGAGGACCTCCAGTCCTTCATAAGACTTGGGGTTCAATATGACTGAAAACCAAAGAGAATCCTTGATATCAGAAGAACCTTCGTTAAGAGTCCGTTGGACTCAGTTAGTGTCAGGAATAGTGAGGATTAAGGGAGGCAGTAGTAAGTGTGGGACCCTTCCCGTTGAGTGTTATCCTCCCTGGGTGCACCTCTCCCTTACAGAAGTAGAAAGTAATTGTTAATGGTTTCATATCTGAGTACAGGTTTTGTGAAAACACTGATTAATAATAACTGACACAAAAGGATCAGAGTTGACAGTCAGTCACCGCTCAGCTCATCTCTGGCATCAAAGGAAGGGCTGTGTGAATACATGAGGTTACAAATTGTATGAATTTTAAATTGATTTCATTCAAGGATTAAAGTTTGAATCATATTGAGAGGACGAGGAGTTTGTTAACTCTTGTCTCTCGTATTCGTGTCGAAATAAAGTCGAATATAAGTCGAAATTAGCGTTTATTTAATCGTTAAAATCGTTAACAAAATCGTTATAAAATATCGAGCGTTGCGTTCGAGGCGTTGCGAGTGACAAATCTTTATAATGAAGTAATGATCCGAAAAGGATATAGTGATGAGAAGGCGCTGCTTCCTCAATTCTCCAGCCGAGAAGGCTTCGATCTACCTTTGGCTTCGATGTCGTGAGTCGGTTGTCTGTAACGTCTGAACAGAGGATTCGAGCGTAGAGTATTGAGTCGTTCGTCGTTTCGATTTCAATTGTTTTTGGTTCGTTCAGTTGCGGATCGTTATGCGGTGTCGTTAGTGATTTCTGCTGTCTTTTCGTATTCTTTAACGGTTGACGTGTGTGCAGAACATGAATGACGTTCACTTCGTGTTTGAACTCGTTAAGCGTTTGTCCGTTCGGTATTTTCGATTATGATTGCAATTGAAATGCGGGAATAAAGCGGAAGAATGAGCAGGGAATGTGCAAACCGTAGTGTTATCGTTAACATCGGTTTGATTTCACCTAACGTTTTAGCATAACCATCGATATATCGAATGGTTATTGCCGTTTGGGGGTCGGGAGTCAGATCTAGTTGCTGAGCAACGGATTTAAAAATCGCTGTAAGCGTGGAACCACTATCGAGAAAACATCGAAGTTTACGATCATTAATGCCAATTCGCAAAAAACGAAGTCCGTATTCGAAATCAGATTCGTCGAGTGACCAGAGTTGGTGAAAAAAGCGCTCGATATGTTCAAAACCTCCTGAGTTTGAGTCTGTGTCATTGACGGCGATTCGGTTCGTGGACAGAGTCATTTCCAGTGGTACTCTCGAAGGTCGTAGTGTTTGAGACATCGAGGGCAGGGCTCTGCTGGTAGATCACTATTCGGCTGAGTACGACTGAAGTGACGATCGTTTCGTTTGTTTCGATTATCGTTTGAATTTCGGTTTCGTTCGTCGTTGTGTTCTCTCGAGTTATAGCTTTCGTCTTCTTGTCCGTAATGCGTGGAATCGTCGTTACGTGTGAATAGTTTATGTTTTGCCTCTTCGATGCCCAAAGCGATTAGCAACTCTTCTTGTGAAGTCTTTGGCTGAAGAGCGGAAATGTGTATTCGATAGGCTTCTGGCATGCCTTTGGTCAAGAACTCGACATTACATTCATCGGCCAGTTTGACGTTCAGATGAAGTCGTCTCATGTAGTTGTAGTAGTTTTCGACTGTTTCAGTGACTCTAAGACGTCTTTCGGAGCCTTCAATTATGCCTACTTTTTTGACTCTCGAGAAACGAGTAATGAATGCGTTGCGAACAACGTTTCAATCGCTTTCGTTTCACATTTCGTCAAAAGCAAACCATTCGAGTGCATCGCCGAACAAGTGTCTACTTAATGACGTGACTCGGTCGTCGTCCGAGAAATTTCGTTTTTGTAGTTCAAATATCGGAAGCCATACGACTACTTCTTTACCATTCGGTCCAACATTTCCGTGAAATTTGTCGCAAAGTTTACCGGAATATCGATTTGGTTGAGTCGGGTTCGCGTTCGGGTTTGAATTCGGTTTTCCGTGATCGTATCTGTCGATCGCGTTGACAAGCTGTGGTTGTGACGGAGCGGGTGTCGATGTGATCGGCTGTTGAGTCGTATTTTGTGCGAAACTTGCGTTCAGACTTGCGTTAGAGAGGCTTCGAACCAAAACGTTAATCGCATCCGAACCGGGTTTAGCTTTTGGCAATGGATTTGCGTTTTGTCGGGTTTTCTTCGATAAGCGAGGTCTGGCAGGTGTCGCATTTGTGGGTCGGGCGGAATTGGCAGCTCTTGTGCATAGTCCAATTATCGCATCGTTTGAATCGTAAGTTGAATGCGTTCAACAGTCGTTGTATTCGTTAATGACGTGTCCTTGCAGTGGTCAATCGGGTTTTGTTCGTAGATTCGATTTATCCAGGATGACTGCGCCAATTGAGAAGACGAGGAGTTTGTTAACCCTTGTCTCTCGTATTCGTGTCGAAGTAAAGTCGAATATAAGTCGAAAAAAGCGTTTGATATAGATTTAAGATATAATTGTTAAAATCGTTCACAAAATCGTTATGAAATATCGAGCGTTGCGTTTGAGGCGTTGCGACTGACTAATCGTTATAATGAAATAATGGGCAGAAAAGGATATAGCGATGAGAGGGCGCTGCTACCTCAATATATACCTCTATATAATGTTAATTACACGACAAGTCATATTAACAGAAAAAAAAATTGGTAGAAAGTGTTCTCCATTGAAACAGCTACCTTGATGATTAAGTCAAAAGTCAATTATTCAATATCGCAGTCATTCTCATTCAGTTCAATAAAAGTTTTGAAAAATATAGAGTAGATTTCAATGGAATTTCAATGTTAACAAGTAATATTTATCGAGTAAATTTTTCAAATCTTTGGTTTTATTATAACAATGTTTTCGAATAAAAAGTTTGAAATTTTATTAGTTTATCTTAATTGATGTAAAGCTTATCATACGTCACATCAAAATACTCAACAAATTATAGAGAATAAAATTTTATGAGAAAGTTAACAAAAATCTTCTAAAATGCCATCGAAAATGACTGCTGAAGTTGAAGGTCAGGTTACAGCTTTTTAGGTCTTGAATGAGTTATTAAGTGATGAAGAAGACATTAATTGAAGAAAATATTGAGATATCGAAGCTAATGATATCTTTAATGAAGAAAAATAAAGAAAATCCGAAGACAAATGTGATAACAACTGAGAAGAGGCCGAAGATGTACTTTGAGTCAATTTCAACAATCAAAGCTCAAACAGATGACCCAAAACCCGAATCCTCCAACACAACAAGCAATGGCCAAAATATTGAAACCCCCCAGAAATGTGGTCCAATACATAATCGATTAAAAAAATGGACAAAAAACTTGTAATTGAACCCAAATTACATCAATTGACCGCAAAGACAATTGAAATGGGCCGAAAGAGATCTCGGTCACTCTATCGACGAGTACGTGGTCACCGATGTAAGCACGTGATCACATCTGATGAGGCTCTCATGAGGCTCTCTGATGAGGTTCAATTTACAATTTGTTCACAACCATTTTCATTAAGCCAGTACTTGTGATATTTGAATGAAGTTTGGTTTTATTATGAATATCTATTCAATAATTAAAACACATAAATTTGTGATCAAAGCGAAAGTAGGCCACCCATTGGACTCAATGGTAAATACTATTTTTTATTCAATAACATAAGCCTCTCATTTGACTCAATGATAAATATAATTTCATATTCAATAACATATATCTCTCATTGGATTTAATGTCGAATACTCATTCTCACTCAAAAACATAAATCTCTCATTGGATTCAATGTAAGCCCATCCCTTTTACACTACGGATTCACTGGTGTGAGTTTTAGTTTAACACAGAATAAATTGACATTACAATGAATTATATCCAGGAAAAAACCAGGTAATTTTTTAAAATTCTGGTGAATTGTCAAGGGTTGAAAATTTTGTTGGTCAAAACATACACTAGCTATATTGCTCAAACTGGCACCGTTTTGCTTGAGTTACAGCTTTTATATACTATACAGTATTATTCATTAGTGATCAAGATCATTAAAAGTCACTAAAAGTCAAAGTAACACAAAATAGAGTGAAAACCTATAAAATTATTTCATCCCTTCAAAGGATAGGTAGTGTATAGTAAGTAATAGTAGTTTTCTATTACAGGAAAATGTGGATAAAATATATTTATTAAAACTTCTGTATATTAAATACGAAATCCTTGAATCTTTCGTAACTTATTCACCATTTTTCAAATCAAATTATCAATGGTCAACTGTCAAAGTGTTGAAAAAAATAGTAGGAAGTAATATGAAAATACATTAAAATTAAATTCACTGTTGAAGAGCTTTCTGTGAGATTTGAGCACTGAATGAGACTCACATTGAGTCCCATACAGTGCGCTCAAAGGAAGTGAACAAAGGATAGGGTGACTCAACATTTGAAGGCTATCTAAAGTCTAAAGTACTGGTTTACCAGACATTAACTCTTATACCAGTACAATATATTATATACATTACATATATTATAAGCCAGATAATACATAACAATAGCTTTCAATGATGACAGCTATACAGGTATATACAGATAATATTAAACTTGAATTTTGAGATATAACTCAAGGATCGGATGTTTTCCGAAAATGATAATTAGTTTTGAGTAAAGTATCAAAATTTATTCATAATTTTCACATATCTATTATAGAGGACAGAATATCGTTGAGTGATAAATATGAACTATTAAGTCTGTTGAGCTTTATAGACAAGTTGCATGCTCATAAAAATTTGACAGTTCAAATAGAACACGCTCAGCTCGGTTATTTGCATTTTTTCTAAACCCTCGAATTTTAGGGGTGTAAAAGCTGGCTCACCACCTTGGTCATGATATCAAACATACACCCAGTGGTTCATTTCAACACTTTTCCAAATTTTGATTTTTGCTTTTGGTAGAGTTGAATCTAGGTTATTGTTGATTATAGAGGGGAAACAAAAGTAGAATGAGAACGTTTTAGGACCACCCAATGACCTAACTTCCGGTTCCGGTTTCCGGGGGCCATCCACAAACAACGTTACTTCCGGT
>JAQFXL010001809.1:0-10435 GCA_034693445.1 Edwardzetes edwardsi
TATCTATTAAAATGTATTGAGTGTTGAGACCAATAGATGGCAGTTCTCTCCTATTATTTACACTCATTTCAAAGCATGTGTTTCATGTGTTCTGTCTTTTTAATTATGTGTTGTTTTCATTGATTTTAATTTAATTGACAAAAATGTCGGATAATATAGCAAATGATGACAAACATAAAGGCCATCAAAAGCGAAAGAGTGGCAGAAAATTCGATAAAAAGCAAAAGAATAAAATTGAAGAAATCGGTGACAAAAATGTGAAGAATACACATAACGTGAAGGCCTTTGCCATTAAGTCTGCCGTTAAGGCCGAGCGACAGTTCAGACGTAAACAAGATTTGACAGCAAAGAGAGAACACATTCCTCTCATTGATAGAACACCTTTAGAACCCTCTCCATATGTGGTAGCGGTGGTCGGCCCTCAAAAAGTGGGAAAATCCACTTTAATTCGATCGATACTCAAATCGTTGAGTCGAACCAATTTGCAGCAGATTTCGGGTCCAATTACTTGTGTCGCCGGAAAGAAGAGAAGACTAACTCTTATTGAATGCAATAATGACATCAATTGTATGATAGATGTGGCAAAAGTGGCCGATTTGGTCCTCCTCTTAGTCGACGCCAGCTTTGGCTTTGAAATGGAAACCTTTGAGTTCTTGAATATCTGTCAATCGCATGGATTTCCTCGAATTATGGGAGTATTGACTCATTTGGATGTTTTCAAAAATCCAAAAACTTTGAGGAAAACCAAAAAAATTCTTAAACACCGGTTTTGGACCGAAATCTATTCGGGCGCCAAACTCTTCTATTTGTCGGGAATTATTGGCGGACATTATCTGAAGAATGAAATTCACAATTTGTGTCGATTCATATCTGTGATCAAATTCCGTCCGTTGCAGTGGATTACAAGCCATCCCTTTGTAATTGTCGATCGAATAGAAGACATCACAAATCAGGAGACGGTTCGTCAGAATCCAAAATGCAATCGAAAGGTCTGTCTATTCGGGTATTCGCGCGGAAGTAATTTCAAACCTAACCACGACATCCATATCCCGGGCTGTGGAGACTTTGTTATAAAAGACATATCTTTTGTGTCAGATCCCTGTCCTCTTCCCAATAATGAGAAGCGACGATCTCTTAACGATAAAGAGCGGCTCATTTATGCGCCGATGTCTGGCGTAGGAGGACTTGTATACGACAGGGACGCTATTTATATCGATTTGGGTGGAAGTCATTCACACAATACTGAAGATAATGACAATCCAACCGATGATATCGTTTCTTCTCTTATCTCAAGCCGACAAACCATTGATGAAAAAATAGCTTCAACTGAACTAAAGCTCTTCACTGACGCTCAACCGAAAGCCGGGTCCAATGTTTTCGGTGAACGAGTCAGAAGAAAAGTGACTTTCGATAAAAAATTGGATTTTGAGAACAATCGAAGTGATAGCGATTCAGAAGATTCTGATGAAGAGAACAGTAAAGCAAAAAATTTAGACAAAACTGTTTCTGAACCTAAAACAACGGAAAGTTCTGACGAAGAAATGGTTGAATTTGAAGATCAAGAAATGGACGACGAAAACGATGAATACAATTATTCGAAGTGGAAGAATGACTTGTCTTCCAAGGCTTCGACGGCTTTCTTTTCACGACTCGAAAGAGTAGAAAATATCCAAAAAGTGGTTTACGGAGAGTTCAGTGATTTGAAAGATGATAAGTATTTCGATGATTGCAGAGAATTGTCTGACGGGTTGTTCAAAGTGTTTGAGAAAAAACAGGAAGAGATCCGTCAAATGAAATCAACCCTCAATTCAATCGAATGCTCCAAATTTCCCAAAGAATTACTCATTGATTGGACTAATGAAGACATTTACGACTCAATAAGAGATTGTTTTGTGACCGGAAAGTGGAGTGACAGCGAAAATGCCACCAAACTATTGGCCAGAGATAACGATGACTCAGACGAAGACGTTTTCGGCGATTTTGAAGACTTAGAAACCGGAGAAAAACATTTGGATGAGACGGAAAGGAATAAGAAAGTGGCCGATGAGGGCAACCAAAGGGATGAACGGTTGGAGAAAAAGCGTCAAATGAAAGCCACTTTTGATGCAGAATATGATGACAAAGGAGGAGAGGAAAAAACTTTCTTGGATTTTGAAAAAGAAAAACTCGAACAACAGAGTCAGGTATGACTGGAATTCTCATTACTTTGATTCCATTTTGATCTTTGATTTGTGTCTTCAGTTAAATCGAAGCGAATTCGAGAATATGTCAGACGAACAGAGAGTACAATACGAGGGCTTTAGAGCCGGAATGTATTTGAGACTCGAAATTGAGAACATTCCCTCTGAACTCATCGAAAACTTTGATCCCAGTTATCCCCTTATTGTGGGCGGACTTCTTAATGGCGAGACAACTATCGGTTACGTAAGGGTCCGCATAAAGAAGCACAGGTGGTATAAGAAGATATTGAAAACATCGGATCCATTGATTCTATCTCTGGGTTGGAGACGATTTCAAACACAGCCGTTGTATTCGACTCAAGACGACAACGGACGCAATCGACTCCTCAAATATACGCCACAACATATGCACTGTTACGCAACCTTTTGGGGACCCATCACTCCTCAGAGCACTGGTTTCATTGCCGTTCAATCCGTTTCTGACATCAGTGCTAACTTCAGAATCGCAGCCACAGGTGTTGTCCTCGACATCGATAAGTCGTCTCAAATCGTCAAAAAACTAAAACTTTTAGGAAATCCTCTTAAAGTATATAAAAAGACGGCTTTTATCAAAGGGATGTTCAACTCAGCGCTAGAAGTGACCAAATTTGAAGGGGCGGCCATCAAGACTGTTAGTGGTATCAGAGGTCAAATAAAGAAAGCGATTCGAGCGCCCGCCGGCGCCTTCAGAGGCACTTTCGAAGATAAAATATTAATGAGTGATATCGTGTTTCTGAGGACGTGGTATACCGTAAGTGTTCCCAAATTCTACGTAACCGTCACTTCATTGCTACTGCCGTCCGACCAAAAGCTCAAATGGCAGGGAATGAAAACAGTGGGACAACTGAGACACGAACGCGGACTACAAGCGCCCAACAACCAGGACTCCCACTATACCCCCACTGAGAGGAAGAAATTTAACTTCAAACCGTTTACAATACCTAAAGGACTGCAGAGAGAACTGCCCTATAAGGCTAAACCTAAACTTTTGCCTAAAAAAGAGAACAAACTGACGCGAGTGGCTGTGGTTAGGGATAAAGAGGAACAACAAACCCATAGTCTCATCAAAATGATTAGAGCAGCGCATCGTCAAAAAGTTAGAAAAGAAAGGGATGCCATGTCTGACAGAGTGTCTAAACATAAGAAACAAATGGAGAAAATAGAAATCGGAAGAAACCAAAAACAAAAAGTGACTCAAAAACGGATTTCGCGTTCAATGAGTCAAAAAGAAAAGAAAGAAAAGAATGAAAGAGAAAAATGAGGAAAATGTCAATAAAATGTTTATTTTGAAAATAACGTAAAATTGATTTGTTTTGCGATTCAATTAAAATCTCATTTATTTACAAAGAATTGTCGAACAGAACTGAATGCGGGGCCAAACTTATCGAAACACTTGAGTCGGCTTTTGATCCAATTGGGAAGACTTTCTCTTATTTTTGCTCTGTTTGTATACCTGTCGTCCAAAAGTATAATAACCGCGAAATCGTTTTTATGCCGAATCGCTCTTCCAATCGATTGGTTGACTGCTTTCATACAAAGGTTTTCATAATAGGCCTGAAATTGATTTGAAATTTGATTTCAATTTAATATTGACTACAAATGCAATCAATGCTTACATTTCCCGAATCGGCTTTCAATCCATTGAAATACTTTATCTTTTGTTGTAATTCTAATGAGTTTTTGTTAGGATAGGGAAGACCCACAACAACGACAGCTCTGCACAACTCATCGCTAAAATTGATTCCTTCGCTCATTTTGCCGCCGACAACACATAATAAGAGCGCTCCCTTTCCTATACTAATGGCACGGCTATAATCGGCCAAAATTCTAGACACTTGAGACGCTTTTTTAGGCTCTCGAAAGACACGCTTTCCTTTGAATTCAATGGTTTTAAAAATTCCTGACTTAAGCCAAACCTTATAATACATGTCTTCGAAATCATATGAAGGAAAAAAGCAAACGATTCCGCCCATAATTATTGAACAAAAGTTGCTAATTGTTTTGCCCGTCTCTTCTATCATCAAATGGTTGTTTCGGTTTTGAAAGGTGTAGTTGAGAGGTATCTGATTGGGTCCGACCCCCAGACAAACAGCTAACAAATTCGAATCGGGTATTACGTGTCCGCACGAAAACGTATTCAATCTGTCGGAAGGAACGCCTAAAGGTGTGAATAAGTGGTCGATATATTCGTCGAACGGCTTCATTGTTCCGCCACAAAGAATGATAGAACGGCTTTCATTTATTATGTCCTGATTTCATAATTCAATTTAAGTACAGATCAGAAAATAGAGTTAAATATACCTTAAAATATGAGTCCGGATTCAATAGAATATATTTGAGGGAAGAGTTCCGAATAGAGTTCTTATCGATATTTGTCATCACTTTTGCGTTTGTCTTAGTATTCATCAAAGCCTTAAGGAAATCTTGAATGAGATAAAGAGGAGAACCATAGGTTTTGATATCTTCTTCAACAGGTGCTGTGCCCGAAGGCATCGTTTGAATTTCGACTGATTTCCCTTTCATTTTGGCTAAAAAAGCTGTCGTTCCCGTCTTCACTACTTTATTCTCATCTTCGACATTGATTTGTGTTTCAGTTGTTTTGTATTTTTCATTAAAACCGAATAATTTTCGTGCGATTCGACTCTTTTCGCAATAATCGATAATTTTATATAAATTCAAATTTTCTATTTTCAATCCAATGAGGAACTCAACCCTTTCCACAACTTTAGAGCCGTTGCTTCTCTCAGAGCTTTGTTTGAAATGTTTGAGAAATTCGTTTAAAATGAATACAATTTGTTTGATATGCATTGTATTCTTGGCACTCAATCGAGTCTTGTATTTTATTAAATACCGATTGAGTTGTGTGAGAGCGTCGATGACATGACAGCCCTTCACTTCAATGCTATGAATGCTGTGAATGGTTTCAATCAGATTATGTGATTCATCGACGATAACAACACTATCTTTGAGACAAATACCGAACGATTCTCTGGTCGCCGAATGAAGTAATATATTGTAAGGAATTATCACTATCTCTGCCTCAGAAATGGCCATTCGTGTACTATAGTAAGGACAGGCTTTGACGCCTCTACCTAGTTTGTTTATATCTTCGATATCGAGAACGTCGGCCAAAACCTCTTCTTTGAGTTCATTGATTAAACTCTTTTTATACATTTGACACTTTGTTCCACTTTTACCCGTTTTTTGTAATTCAATGCACTTTTCATTAATCAGATTATTATTATTCAATTTGAGAACACTTTCATTAATACAATAATTATTTCTGGAGCCCAACACAACACTCCTAAGAGGTCTATCCTCACGAGAATAACAGGTCTTTTTGATTTCGTTAACAAATTGTGAGAGTTGTGAATGGGTTCGACTGCAGTAATAAATCTTTGGTCTCACAAACTTTTGATCCTCTTCTGACTCATTCTTAGTGTCAATAACTTCGTCATCACTGCTATAGTCTAAGAAATTTTCATCGAATCCAAAGTCACTTTCGTTTGATTCTGTGTCACAATTGGTGTCGGTTTTGATTTTCTTTGATAAGTGTTTGTGATTTGAATCAAATTTTTTTCTCACAAATGAATTGTTTTTCCTTTCGTTAAGACTTTTGTTTCTTTCGTTTTTATATTCAAATCGATTCAGTTGTTTGAGAATCAGATTCTTTTGCTGACAAAGAAGTGATTTCTTGTTTTGCAATTCAATCCAATTGGAGCTGATTTTAGATTCAGTGTCGAGTTCTTCAATTTGTTTAGTCATTGTCTGTAATTCTTGTGTCAAACCATTCAATTGTTTCACTTCGAAGTCTTGAATCCATTTAATTGCAGCACAAATAATACTTAAAGACTTTCCGGTTCCGGTCGGACTCTCGACTATCGCCACTTTCCGATTATCTATCGCTTCATATATCGTATCCATTAGTTGGCTCTGGATGTCATACGGCGGGTAAGGAAAGCGATAATTTCCATTCTCTGTCATCGTTTAGATTTAATTGATATTAATTTAACTAAAACTCAAATATAATTTGAATGCAATTTTGTAAACATTGAAAGTTTTGGCGCATTTCGTTGCTATGGTTATCAAATGCAGACTTCAAAATGTTATCTCTTATTTGTATTCATTACTTTTTAATGCTATCGAAATATATGTATTGAAGGCCAACACAAATGTATTTAAAAGCTTTAAATATGTTTTTTCTGTAGGCGTTCTTTGATTGGCTGAAAATTTGGAGCTTAGAATCGAATATTGAGAAGAATATTCTTATGGTTTGATTTGATATTAATGGCAAGGTCATTTTGTCACACAATATATTCAAGTCATGTCCAGTAATACCCATCCCTTTCATTGCAAAGCACACGACCAGAGCTGGCATTTGTTGTCACAATTGGGCGAAGATTTGTGCGCCAAATGCTGTCAACATATTTGGAGTTCTTCTTATGAGAGTGACTCCTCTCGTAAGGAGTTGTTGTCCCAATTGGACAGTTCCCTGAGGTATGGCTCCAAACTGTCCATCACTCTATCCGACAGTAAAGTGATGGCCTCTGGAGAGACCCATTCGTTTGTGGTGTCGATCACTGGACTCGTATATCACTCCGACCCTCATATCAGACATTTGAGCAAAAATTGTATTTAAAGCAAACAATTGTCTCAATTCTAATACAATTTGGTTTGAATTCAGGTCTAAACCTATTGAAGACTCAAATCAATGAAAAGTCAATCATTGAATCGATTTTCGAAGATATCGTCAAAAATGTATTCAAAGCGACAATCGTTTGATTCAATCGTTTGATTCGTTTATTTTCAGATCAGTTGCGATAAAGTCTATTGGAATGACTGCTCATTCGATTTGATGGCAGAACTGATGGCAGACATTTGTTTGGCGACACATCCCCTCAGAGATGACAGTAATGGCTGTAATTGTCTTTCAAACTATTATTCAAAGCTTTTCTTTTCAGTCGATATTCTGTTTCGAAAATTTCATTTGGAGTTCAATAGACTTAACGACAGTCTGAAGACAAGTCTCTTAAGAATATTCAATGAATTTTATGTGAACTCCGAAAGCAATCAATTGTTTGCTTTCGATAACGATTTCCATTTGAAAACTCTGTCAATGATTTTCAATACATTCGAAGCACTGAATAGTCACTCAAATGATAGACAACTTATACTCAAATCAATTGAATTAATGAGAAGATTAGCAAAAATTGAGTCAATCGTCAAATCTATTACAACAGATCCTAATCTAATTCATTACTTTCGTCTGCTTTTGAATGATAAATGTGTTGACATAAAGAGTGCGGCGTTGGAATTGATGGCCGACCTCTTGGATGAAGTGGTAAATTCCAATCAATACATTCGTAGAAGTCTGGCCCTCACTCTCCACAAGCAAATGATGGACTCATTCATAGAACACCTCAACTCCAGTCCCAATATTTCGATGTAAGTTATTATACAGTTTATAGAATTGATAATCATTTTGTTGGACAGTCCTCTTCTCGATTGTCTTCATCTGATTTTGGACAACACACGCAAAACAAAGAGCGAAACCAAATTGGGATTACTCTCAAAGTCTGTCATCAAATCACTACAATTTTCGGTTACCATTAAAGACGACAAACATTTCGGAATCGCTTTATCTGTTTTGAAACAAATAATCGAAAAGTGCGTAACTTTTAGACATCTTTTAGAGATTTATTGATTACAATGTCTTAAACAGTAACTCGAATTCAGAAATCCATTTCTTGAATGAATTCGATTTCTTTTTGGTTCTCGATTTGATGGAGTCTTGCATTTGGAGCCCCTTTTTGTTCACTAAAATTGTCTCGTTTTGCGCCCAGTTTTTCAATTTACAGATCGTTCCGATTCTGATTCCGACCCAAAGAATGAAAATGTTTTTCACAAAAATTTTGGCGAATGTTAGCCAAACTGAAAGCGACAACTCTTTAGAGCGAACCACTGGTGCCGTCAAACTCATCAAATCGTATCTGAATCTTATAAATACAAAAAAGAACAAAGAATTTGATCCAAACACAAAAGAACCTCATTTTCTAAACGTTGAAAAGCAATGGAATTCAGATGACATCGATTTGGAAGAATTTCACGAAAATGAAAATTCAAAAGAAATATCTAAAAGAACAGAAATCTATGAATTTTTGTCTTTTTGTTTGGAACAAATCGAAACACTTTTGGCCATTGCTTTAGAAAAGCTGTTATCTGAGCGCTATTTAGACCACAATTTAGAGTTATTTGAAGAAATTTGTTTGTGTTTTGAAATAGTAATCAAAAATGATTTGTTTGTCGGCGAAGACATCTCTCATTTTATTGAAGGATTGTTTTCCAAGGGTTATGTCCTATCAGTTCTACAACTCTTATGGAGCTCTGAATATCCTTCGAATAGTGAATCGTTTGTCTCTAATTTGAGTTCTCTTTTATCGTATTTTGTGACAAAAATTCGAGATTTTCAACAAACAAATCAATTGAAACCAAAAGATATTAAAATCGCTTTAATTGAGTCAAAAGGTATTATAAATATTGATTGCATTCAAAGTTTAATTCAATTTATTTTGATTTTAAGACAAATTTTCAGATCTTTCGATAGATTTTTGCGATTATTTGACAGAAGTGCGTAACAAACGATTTGTGGACACTTTCTTTGCTATCAATTATTTTTCTCATATATTTCTATCGAAGTTTGTCTACAAATGAATCACAGATTCACTCAATTAATAAATTTATTTTGTTTTCAGAGAAGAATTACATGAAATGGATGTCAAATACAGTGAAATATTCCTTAAAGTTTTGAACACATATTTGCAAAACAACTTAAGCGAAGAAATAGATTCGATTCCAACCATAAAATATTCGTTGTTTTTGTCGTCTTTGTGTTATTTGGAGGACACGAGTCTGGAAGCGTTGCAACAGTTCTTTGAACACAAAGAGAAGGCATTTTATTCAAAGTATTACACAAATCACATGAAACTACTTCTGTGGCTCTTCTCTGATCTTAAATGCGACCGATTTTGTGAATTCGCTCTAAAAATATTCATCAAAGATATGCCGAAATCGTATCTGAATTACGACGAAAAGCATAAAATTTCCTCATTTTTCCAATTGATTTGTGACAACGAAAGAGCGCTTCAAATATTGATCGACACTTTGTGTGACACCAGTGAAGACAACCCCACTATTGAAGTAATTCTTAAGATAATCGAAGATTGCGACCAATTTATCGACGATTCCATTATTTATAACAATTGGCAGCGTTTTTGTGATCAAATCTGCGAACAAATTGAAACTATTTTTCAAAAACTTATCGACAAAATTGAAGACATTATAAGCTGTGGTATTACGTGGAATATCCAACTGTCCGATGAGGACGACATCGATATTATAAACCCCGACTCTATCGGCAAAGTTATCAAATTATTGAAATTTTTATGTCGATTGCTGTCAAATGAAATGATTTCAATCACTTTCATTCAATTCGAATCTTTTGGCGATAAATTCAATGAATTAATTGAGAAATTTTGTCAATTTATTGATAAACATTTGGATGACTTCAGCGTTAAAACCATATTTCAGTTCTTCAGAGTTTGTCTCAATTCTAATCGCTATTCGCAAATAATTGAAGAATTATTGACTAAACATTTACTCGATTCTAAAATTGGGGTCAATTTGCTGTTTAATTACGTGAACAACGATTTGCCAACAGATGACGGAACAAATGATGCGGACAACAAAGAGACCGCTCTTTTCATTCTCTCTGTTTTGTCTCATAACAAATACAGTAATAATTTTAATCATCAATTCGTTTATAAATTGGATATCAATCGACTCATGAATTTGCTTAACAGTGAGTCCAAAGTCGTGACTGAAAGCGCTTTCATTTTATTAAGAAATTCGTTTAAAACTAAATTGTATTTCGAGTCAAACGAAAAGAGCGAAGAAATTAAAATCGAAGAAATGAGAAGATTATTGTTTTGCTTACAAAATGCTGTTTTCAGACAAAATATAACTTTAACTCAAATATCAACGTTTTTGAGCGAATTCTTCAAGAATTTGAAAGATATAAATCGGGAACTAATGCAAGATTTGGCGAACAATCGATGGTTTCAAGTGATTATCGATCACTATCTCGAAGCAGATGAACCAAATCAAGATGGGGTCCAACAGATAGAAGGTCTTCCAGATGTTGACACAGAAGACGAAGA
>JAQFXL010001810.1:0-10431 GCA_034693445.1 Edwardzetes edwardsi
AGTTGTTATCTAATGTTATCCGACACAAAATTAGAGGCAAATCTACAAAAAAATCTTTGAACTCAAGAATTGTTTCAATTAAAACTCGTTCTGAAATCATATCATTATTTATCCGAAACTAAACATTATTTTAGTTTAACTTTAATAATATTATTATTGAAATAGATTTCATATAAATAAATGACTTCTTAAACGAAAAAACAAACCAAAATCAGATTATTGACGGAAAACGGCAGTAATTAGTAATTATCTATTCATAGATAGTTAGTTCTTGCTTGTTTAAATCTGTGCGCACAGACTCTTATTGGCAAACATTTAGCTGAATATCAATACGAAAGCAAAAGAAAAATATATTCAAAGATTAATAATATATGCAATAAAATGATGGGAAAAATTTCATTAAGTCATAAAAATAGTTTTAAATACCTTTACTTATGAAAAGTGAACGAACAGTGAAAATAAATCTATAAATAATACTTTATTTAGAGCTCAATAGCTTCCGGACTGATCATTAAGTGTCTAAAAGTGATGGATGACTTCAAATCGATAAATAAATATTAGTGAAGAAAAGGATCAGATCTCTATACACACCAACCCTTTCGATATAATTTCATATTTCATATAATAATCTTTTAAAGAAAAATCTCTCATTTTCTCCATCTTTTTGTGTTATTTGAATCACAATGGTTTTGCAATTAAACCAAGAATCAATAACTGAGAGTCGAAATGTTTTCCAAATCATTTGTCATCTGAATGGAAAAACTGAAATTCTAAATAAGTACCCAGGACATATACAAATTAATGTCCAAAATTTTATATTTTAGGAAAAATATTGGTTTATAAATATTCATAATTTGGTTATTTAATGAGTGCTTATATTCGGCATAATTTTAAAACTTTATTCAAATATATTATAATTTTTATCAGATTATAAACAAGCAAATAAACAATCAAAAAAGATTAATGGAAGAGAAAAATAATTTGCTCTGAATATTGAAAAACATGAATATCTAATGCAATTCAGGCAGCGATGAGTTGAAAGATTAATTGGTTGGAGACATGGCTGAGTCGAATTTGGTAACACAATCAGTTCTGGGGACCGCCCTCTCGTTCATCACTTCACTTCTCTCGATAGGACTTTTGGCTAAAATACTTTCCGGAATACATGTAATCAATTGGTGTAAACCATTCCTAAAGTCTGGACTCAACTTAATGAACAAAATCGGATTGAGAACAGTGTTAGCCATTCCTATGCAACCACTAATCATATGGAACATAATGGATGACGTGTCCGGTTGTTCGGTATAAGGCATCAGATTAATGCTGATTAGACTGACCCAAAGAGGAAGCCAGAAGACAATATGGAAAAGAGTAATGGTTAGGATGAGATGTGCTGACCGTTTGTTACGTTCAGCAAAAGCCAAGTATTGACCGTTGGCTTCGACTGGTGCCGCGCCAGACAACTGGTAAATAATAGGAATGGCTAAAAGTATTTTGAATACCGTTGGAATGAGAAACGCCAACACTATTGTGAACCAGATATAGTGCTCACGACTGGGACCGGTCCAGAATAGGTCGCAGTGATTGATATCAGAATTAGGAACTGAATAAGTGGACGCGTGATAGAAGACCGGCGCTACACTTGTGATGCACACCATCCATGTCACAAATGTAATTACTTTGGCATTCACTGAACTGTATATCTTATGGCTCAGAGTTGGCTTCAAAATGGATATGTAGGTGTCGGCCACTACTACTAACAAGAAGAGCGAACTCGCAAACCGATGAATAGCGCCCTTCGATAGCAGTATTTTGCAGACAAACTCTCCGAAAGGCCACGAATTGTTCCAGATGGAAATGAGAAAAACAGGGACTGTTATTACATACAGGAGATCCGACAGAGCAATGTTAAACAGATATGTGTTTGTGACGGTTCGGATGCGCGAAAACTTCAGATAAATGGTGATTATCAACAGATTGCCAATTATGCCGAAGACGGCCGACACGTAATGAAATACTTTTGAGAACTCGAGGGCCGCAAAGATTGTGTCCGACGGCGACGATATGTTGACGTATTCGATAGAGTCTTCAAACTCTAGTAATTCCTTCAGTGTTTCGTTTGCCTGAATGGCTAACTGTTGGGTTAAATTCAGGGAATCAATTGACTCCATGGCTCAGACAGAGGATCGGATGTAACGAATGGAAAAAATATCCACAAAACAAAACAAATTAAGAGTTAAAACTTTTTTTAGAAACAATTAAATGTTTGGATCAAATGTTTTATACATTCGCACAATAAGTGTCTGAAAAGACTGATTTCTGGCTAACGATTCCCTACTGTTTAGGAAAGAGAAGAAACAGAGACCAGAAAGAGAGGGGAAACCAAATTGAGATAGAGTTTGAAAAACTGTGAAAACAAGTATAGTGTCAGAGTTTGCCCGAAGACCCACTAACCTTCATATAACTCATATAACAACTTGTTATCCACATCTCATTTAAATTTCTAAAACTTCCACTTTTTTCTTCACAACGGGTCTATGATATGAGTTATATATAACTCATATATAATAAGAAGTAAACTTTTTTTTGGGCAGTTCTCAGAATAAAAGCGAACGACTGGTTTGTGGACTAATTGTAAACATTTGCGAGCGATGGGCCAAATGCCAAATTAGTGCCAAAATAGGGTAGACTCCCGACTGAATGTTACCTCAAAAGTTTTCTCAATTCAATTACTGGTATATATCGACGGTTGAAATCAAGGTTAATATGCGAACCACTGAAACACTCGGATGAAAATCGTGTGATTTGTTGCCATTAATTGTTTATTTCAATAGTTGTTTGGCATAAAACGGAATCCAAAATAAAACTTTGAGTCGAGTTAAACATACAGTGAGTTCACAAATTGGTGTTAATTCACCTTTTTTTGAATTTTATATAAAGAAGAAAAATTACTTTTATTTTTGTCGACAACTGTTCCGGAATTGTGTTTCTCTGAGGAAAAGTAATCGATTGGTCTCTCATTTCCCACTTATTTCACAAACAAATCAAAAGATAATTTAATTCAAAAAACTTGTGAACTCTTTTCGTTTGAAATAATAATAATTTTTGTCTGAAAAAAGCCAGGAATACAAAAGCGCACAGCATTTGGATCCCTTCCTATTATACTTAATCATCAATTTTGTTGTTATTTTCAACAATATATTACTTATATTCAAATGATTTCTGGAATTGGATTCAATTCATACCATAATTATATGTAAAGTATATTAAAATTAAAGTATATTCGCAGACAAAGAGATAATAAAAGAAACAATTTTTTGCTCATTTGACTCACGAAAAATCGAAACACAGATTATTGACTTCTCTGAGAGCCTAACAGACAAATAGTCAGTCCATAAGTAGAACTCAAGACACCGAACATACGGTTGGGTATAATCTCTGTATTATTTAAAGAAGAACTAAAATTAGATTTTAGTTTAATTTCATGAATAAATGATTACATTTTTTCTTAGTTTTTCATCAAAAAATGGCACAATTTTTTTCTTCTCGTCATTTATCACAATATTTGCATTCAAGTGAAGCTATTTATGAATAATTTTAATCATATGATTAAAACAGACATTTATTTGAGAAAAAAAACATCGAAAGAAAAATTTACTTTTCGAGTCCATACAGTTCTTCTTCCTTACACCTAATGATTCTGAAAGTTGTTTAAACAACTGTTTGACTGTATCTGACTTTTACCTCAAATTTATTCATTCGTTTCATTTCATTCGGTTTTATTGAAACTTTTGAGTACAGAAGTCAAACGATTTTCAGTCACTATATCTACAGATCATTCAATCTTTGATTGTAAGGTATGTTTATTATTGAATTTACCATGTCCATTATCATTACTGTTTTATTAAGCGATATCATTAGGAAAACTAAACTCTTTTTTGAGTACCCAGTTCAGTTTTTGTGAGATGAGATAAATGAGTTTTCTGAAGTGCTCTTCATTATTTAGTTAGGTGAATTTATTTTCTATCCAATACTGTCTTGAAATTTGAATCTAGAAAGAAAAATTCATCAAGATACTCAGATTGAGAATAATGACAAAGTTTTAATGCAATATCTTTTCAAAAAGATGAAAATTTAATTTTTTTAACTTTTTAAAATTAGTTTTAGTTTTCTGAAAATAAGTCCAAGAACTCACTTTTCAGCAAATTGCTCCTAGATGGAGTTTAATATAAAAACTTAAAACTTCGAGTATAAGTTTATGCAGGTCATTTTAACATTGCTGTATTATCATAATTGCAGTGCAATTGAAGTTGTTTTACGAGATTCGAGAAATTGATAAATGATTTCATTTAAGTGTGATTAGCAAGATTATTCTATCTAAAATTTGTAAATGAATGGTCAGCTTTATCATGCTAATCTCAAAAATTCCATTGTATCCTTAAATTCCTTAAATTGTATCCACTTTTGGAAAAATCGAGAATTTGAGTCAATCTTTAAAATACACGAAATAACGAACTCTAATATTTTATTTCAATTAATTCTGTAATAAGCAGTGATGCCCAAGGTACCTGACTTAAGGGAGGGTGTACCGAAATTTATTTCAGGGGGTAATAGGGGTCAACCAAATTTGGGGGGGTCCAATCTTCGAAGAAACTTGGAGTACCTCAAGCCTAAAAATCAAGGGGTATTAGGGCTATATCCCCTGAGTAATAAGCTAGAGCAGTATTGAAATTCAAATCAGGTTTATATAAATTCTTAATTAATTTCAGAAATTTTAAATTCATATAAAATTTAAATTAATTGAAAATAATTTCTTTTTTGATATTTATATGATTTTAAATTAATTTCTGCAAATCTAACGTTAAATTTAAAAAAGAAAACATTTAAACTTTAAAACTTTAAACTTAAAAAGCAGACTTATCTTGCTGGTTTGATATTCTAATTCCCACATTAGAATCCAATCACAGTTCAAATCTTTATATCTCTTTTCACATAAAATTTTGAATTTAATATCGGAAACGGTCAGTAAATACCAAGCTTTGAATTGCGATGAAAAATATCTGAAAATACCTTGGTCACCACCAATTTTAATGATTTATGAATTATAAACTAACAAAATGAAAACGCCTTTCATCGCAAACACATTTCCGAACAATTGAATCGATTTGATTGAAAGCAAAAATTGAAAAATACAAATAAGAATCCGACGGAAATTTTAGGTCATATTTTATGATTTAATTTTTTCAATAGCTTTCAACAGTAGATAAGTAAGAAAAATGACATTAATTTCTATTTATTTACTCTTTTCATAACTTAAGTGACAATAACTTTCATTAAATTTATAAAAAAAACAGTTTTCATATCTTTGTTATAATATTTTTAAACTCTAATTATCTAACACTTGAATAAGAAATTCGTTCAATTAATCAAAGCATTTGTGATCGATATGACCCAAAACTCATATAATCTATCAATTAATCATTTGAATGGACTCTGAATACCATTATATAAATTGAATGAAAATCACTTTTTCTGTTATATTTTTAATTCAATTGAAACGTTTGACGGAATATGTAATTCGGTTTATGTAATCCCGTTTCATGACCTCCTTGTGCTTTTCTGCTGTAAAATTTCGTCAAATAAATTGAGCTGAAAATATTTGTTGGTATTAAACATTTAGCCTGATATTACTGTCGTCAAATTCAAGGTTATAATAAACAAGATGATTAGAAAATATTTTAACTAGTGAGACGTGATATTCTCCAAGTTGATTACTTTAGTTTTGGGTAAACATCTATTATTCTGTCGATTTGATGATTTCATGAAAATGTTATTTACTGCAACATTTTTACCTTGTTTTGTAAATTTGAAATACAATACAATTATTATTCATTTTATTTCAAATTTGATTATTCAAAGATTTTATTTAACTGATTATTATATCTCAGTCGGGCTCTAATCGTTTCGAGCACTGTTTGCCATTAATCTAGCTGAGATTTTGAGCCCAGGTCTGAGTTAACATTTGTTGAATTGAATTGAGACAAAGATATCTGTTGAAGAGCTTTGACACGACCTTAAAAATAGATAAATAAAATTGTGTCAAATCTAAACTCGAATAATATTATCGAATGAATACAACTGTAGTTCAGATTCAGTACAAAACATAATTCATAAAACATTAGGCAATCATTAAATCAATTTCTTGTTTTGACCACACATTCAAAAAAAAACTTTAATCTCTCAATCGATTACTTTAATACTTTGAACTCTGAACTGAACTACTCTAATACTATCTTGCACATTTCGCACACTAATTAGTATTCAAATATTCTGCAAATAAATCGATTTTGTCATGATAAGTTTTTTAATGAATGGCTTTAACAAAATTAGGATCAACTCAAGTCTTAAGTCATTTAATTTGACTTTCGTATTAATATCATAATAAGTTAATTAAGCGATTATTTATTTTATCCTCGATTACTGTTGCTTTGCATTTATAAGTTATCCAAAGCTAATAATAAGTATAACCGAAAGCTATTACCGAAAATTGAATGCATTATATATTTTAATTGCTGTTTATTGACCTCCAAATATATTCGTCTAATATTTAGTAATAATTTGCAAATTAAATATAAAATTCAATTATTTTTCAATTCAATGCTTTTCACTGATTTTTCAATCAATACTAAAAGTCTAAAACTTAGATATTTAGTTCAATTATTTTGAATTTATTTCTATTATTCAGTAGAGACTGTGTTTTGTATTATTATTTCAATCTATTATAGCATCAGATAAACTGAAACAATTTGAAAATTGCAAAGAATTAATCAATAAAATCAAACCTGAATTATGTATTACAAAACTGATTTTCATTATTTAGTTTTCTTTTTCAACAAATGGTTTTCAGGAATCAATTCATTTAGCGATTGAATGAAAAATATTAAACAAAACTTTTGTTCAAACTTTTTGTTAATTCATTTATTGATTTTTGGTTTCAAAAGAATTTCGAAATTTTGTTTTGAACTTATTTTTTAAATTCAATTGTGTTTTTAATTTCCTGGAATTCACATAACTTTCACCAAGGTCATAATAAAAGCCTTCGAAAAGCATGGTGAAACCTGCTAATTTTTTGACACGCTTGGAATTAATAAGGAAAACCCTGGTTGAAAAACAGAATAATAAACTCTTAACTTAATTACATTGAAGCTCTAGATTCTTGAATATTTCATTATTAACTCTAAGTTGTATAATATTTGCGAGTTTTCAACTAGAATTTTGAATCTAGGCTCATTATTTATGCAGAAAATGCATGAAAAATGAATTTAAATTTCATCTCAAAAAATAATTTGATTATCTATTCGATGAGTTTTTAAAAATTAAATCGAGTTTATAATGAGTTTGACGTTTGACAACATCTGAGAGTTCCAAATATTTTCTCATTTTATATCAAAACTAACAAATTCTCTTAATGTTGAGCCGAATGAGTACATCGATTGCTAGATAATTTTTAAATCCAATATGTGGTCAATCATTAATAATAATCCACTAATGCTCTAATAGTTTTAATTATGTAATCAAACGAAACCTCTATCCTGTGATCTTGTGATCAGCATAAAAAATGTTAACCAGGGGCTGTTACTCAAGGTCAAAAGGTTTGCTAACAAAGTCTTGTTTTTACAGATTTCTTCCCAAATTAAATCCACTCTTTACTCAAGTGTTGTTAAAAATAGTAAAATCACTTAAATCTTTTGATCAAGGCAATTAATTTCAATTTTATCATATTTTGAAGTGAACGAATGGGGGGGGGGTTAACAGGTTTGTGATAATATCAATTGAAACAAGCTCTAGATTTCAAACGCTTTATTAATTATACTTCTAATTATATAATACAATTGTATAATAAAAGTCACCCTGTATAATTTATTTGATTTTTTCACTCGAATTTAATCAATTAGTAATTTAACGCCAATTATATACAACACGTGGACTATAAATACAAATACAAAACAAATGAAAACTTTTAGAGAAAATAATTATCCGATTCATAAAAACTTAATCGAATTAATAAAAATTAATGGAGTGGCGGAAAATCGCTGCAAATCTTATGACAAGAATTATTTAATCGTGCAAACTTTTGGGCTACAGTAGTGATTGATTGAATAAATCAACGGTTATATAAACTGAAGACCAAATCTTTTTTGATATGATTTAGTTTTTGGCCATTAATTCGTTGACTGAACTCTAAATAGTTTTGATCAAAAAATTGTGTCACAAATTTTGCTTGAATCTGTTGAGTGCTTTTTTCATCACTGCCTGTCCTAACCTTTATATCATCTCAAGAAAGGCCGGCTTTTACCCTAAACTTTTAAGAACAGGAGAGCCGATTGTATCAGATTCTTGAAAGGCCCGGAAGAAAATCGGCATAAATTAAAGGTGAAATAACTCTAAATAGGATTAACTGTGCTTTTGATAGAGAGAGCCGATAGGAAAAGACTGGTTTCCTAAACAAAATTGTTTGTCTGCACCCCGAAGTCAAGCGCTTCTGATTTGACTCCGGCGAGTAGTGGAGAGTATTTTCTCCAATCAGTGGTTCTCCTCATATGACTCGTGATTTTATAATCGACCGCAAAAACTAGTGTTTAGATTCTTGGCGTTTGAATTCAAAAACTTTTTTCTCATTGATTTTTCGAAAAATTTGTCATTTCTGGCGAAATAGAGTTTATGTTTCGCACTCTGATTACTATTGTCTGATATTTAAGTAAAAAATATTCGCATTTCATTTGTCAGATATTCTGGGAAAGAGTCAGTCAATTGTCGTGCAAACAAATCATTTGATTTCACAATACAACAACTTTTCTCTAATTTTTGTTGTTTTTATAATCAGTGGTCTAATAGTTGTTTATAACGTCTTTTATTCGCTGTTTTAATACAACAATAATTGCAATCATTAGAAGAATTGAACCCAAAGTTTATTCGATTGATTTTAAGTGATTTTCTCAACTTTTTTTTCATTAGAATTACTGTTTCATTGATTAAATGGTTCACAAAATGAATGCTCCGATCAAAGAGTTTTTGGCCGAATTGTTGGGAACTCTTATGCTTGTCGTAAGTCTTATATATAATTTTGGTTTTTTATCGATTAAAAAATTTAAACAATGATAATACCAGACCTTAGGTTGCGGTGCAATTGCCTCTAATGTACTGAAAGGCTCCAGCGATGTCTCCATCGGTTTGGGATTCGGTATCGGACTTATGATAGGACTGGCTATTGCTATACCTGTTTCAGGTTATTTGAACTAGTTAACAATAGTTTGAACAAAATTATTCATAATTATCCTGTTCCTAATTCAGGCGGACACTTAAACCCTGCCGTAACGATAGGTTTGTGTGTCGTCAAAAAGTTTTCGTGGAAAAAAGCTCTTTATTATATTCCCGGTATAAAAATATTTCAAATCATTGTTCTTTGCCTTGCTAATGCTTTTAGTGCTTTGAATATATGGAAAGTTGACTTTTATTATTCTTCTAATTTATTACGGCTTTCCATATATTTGCTGAGATTTGCTTTCAATGTCTCAGTTGAGACCAAATAATGTCTTTCACTTCGAATCACTTAATTTGAAGCCCAAAAACCCAAAGCTTTTTGCAAACATTTATCGATCGCTTCATTAGTTGTGTAATATATTACTGTTAGGCCAATACATCGGAGCATTTTTGGGGGCCGCCATAGTCTATGGCGTCTACAGCCAAGGAATCCATGAATATGAAAACCAAATTCAAAGATTGGCACAGAATTCTAGTGCAACATTCGACAGGGTCAGTCTCACTGGTGGTATATTCGCCACATATCCAGCGCCTTATGTAACTGTGGGAGAAGTGTTGGCCGATCAGATATTTTCGGTCTTTGTCCTCATGACAGCTATACTGGCCATCACTGACGAGAAAGGCATAAATACACCACGTGCACTTCAGCCCATCAGTGTTGGTTTGGTTCTCTTCATCTTAATTGTCTCTTATGGAGTGAATAGTGGCGCAACAATCAACCCAGGCAAGTATTTAATTATTCTGTTCAATCAATTATAGTCTCATTAAGTGTTAAATTAATTCAATCAATCGATTAATTTATTGATTTAAGTGAAACCAATTAGCGTTTATTGCATTAAATTATAATAATTTGAATAGTATTGTCCTAGAACGTTGGTTTTTGTTTTTTTCTTGCTAACTCTTATCCATTCAAATCCCTTTCAATTAAGGATTAATTTCATTAAAAACTTTTCCTTCAATTTTTGTTTAGATTTTGTTTACAAACAATCATTGAATACAATTTGCAAACAATTTAAGCCTTTTTTCTAAACCAAAAACTAATTTGTTTTTCGGTTTTATTGGTTAAGAGATCAAAGTTTTTGAGTTTAATGTAAAACAATTCGTGTTTTT
>JAQFXL010001811.1:0-10428 GCA_034693445.1 Edwardzetes edwardsi
TTCAGTGGTTGATTCACTCGATTCCGTTGTTGTCTCTGATGACTCAGTTGTGGTTTCATTTTCTGCCTTCTGTTCGGGTGATTCAGTGGTGGATTCACTCGATTCCGTTGTTTTTTCTGATGTCTCAGTAGTTGTCTCATCGGAAGCAGTGGTCGTATCAGTTGAAGGAGTGGTTGATTCAGAAGTTGATTCGGTACTTTCAGTTGTCGACTCTGATGACTCAGTTGTAGTTTCTGACGACTCAGTGGTGGTATCTTCTGATATTGTGGTCATCTCAGTTGTCATATCACTGGATGGTGTGCTCTCATCAGTGGGCGTTTCTTCAGTTGCTTCAGTGTCCTTCAAGTCTGTAAAAGAAATTTTATAAAACTGACCATGGTATTGTCAATGTCCCAGATATAACCAATGAGTGATACCTTTAGGCTTTCTCGTGGATTTTTCACCCTTTGCAGGGGGTTTGGCAGTGGTTGAAGTAGGTCTGGGAGTAAATCGTGGCTTTTCTTTGATCTGATCCAAAGCGCCACCTTTTTTGCTATCATCTGAATCAAATCAAATATAAATAAATAATTAAAACTATTTTTGATTCGATATAATTACCAGACTGTTTGCAAGGTGCTGTTTTACTCTCTTTAGTACATTTACCCGACTTCTCATCAAAAACTAATCCATTGTCGCACTGGTATTGGTTGGCATTAAACCCGTTTCCACTTTTAGTGCATTTATAAAACTTTTTGCAATCTTTCGGGTCTCTGAAAGATCCATCTTTTCGACACTGGAATACCTGTGTGAGTGGTGAACAGTTGCAATCAGGATCTATATCTTCGTCTTCATTATCTTTCTGTTGGCTGATCTTTTCGGCCATATCTTGAGCTTCTGTTGAGGACTCAGTCGTAGTTTCTGTCGAGTCTTCATCGTTTGACTCTTGTGTTGATTTTTGTTCTTCGGCAGTAGTGGTTGACATAGGAGTAGTGCTGGCAGTTGTGGTCGGTTTAGTTTTGGCAGTTGTCGGCGCTTTCTTCTGACTCAAGGGTTTTGATGGCAATGGTTTGGGTTTTCCCTTTGCTTTTGATTTTTGTTCCTTTGGCTTACTTTTAGGTTCACTTTTATGTTCACTTTTAGGCTTACTTTTCGGCTCACTTTTAGGTTCACTTTTAGGCTTACTTTTCGGCTTACTCTTAGGCTCACTTTTAGGCTTACTTTTAGGCTTCTCTTTGGGTTTGGATTTACTCTTGGCCTCAGGTTTGGCAGGTTTTGAGGTTGTGCTTGAAGAAGGTTTCTCTGATTCTTTCTTTTGAACTTTCTTTTGACTTTTCATTTGATCCTGTAACTGATCTTGGTCTTCAGTCTGAAATCAAATAAAATTTAAATATTAAAAATAATAATTGATTTACAGATCATTGGTTTGTTGTCATGTTTAGCATTACCTGTGGCTGTTCCTCATCACCAGTCCATTCATCCTGTGGTGGTTGTGAATCAGAAGGCGGTGACTGGTATCTTGGTGGATCGCGAGGTCGAATATAAGGAAACCGTTCGTTGGCAGGACTGGTTGGTTGAGTGGTTGTTCTTTTCGGGCCTCGAGGTCTAAAAGTAGGTTTAGATGTAGTCCGGCTCCGGGCTGGCCTTCGTGTTGGCTTAGGCTGTGTCGGTTCTGGTGGTTGCTCTTCAAAGTAGTCTGGCTGTGATTCTGGTTGTTCTGCTGGTTGATAATCTGGCTGCTCTGCCGGCTGATAATACGGCTGCTCCTGTGGCTGCTCAGCTGGTTGAGTTTCTGGCTGATAAGGTGGCTGGGGTTGGTAACTATCTTGAGGGCGGGTGTAAGTATCATCTATTCTATCATCTTTGTCCGGGGGTTGTATTTCATTATTATACTGATTGGGAGGACTATCACAAGACGGGGAAGATTGTGGCCAATTGCAGACTGAAATTCTTTCGTCAAACACTGTCCCGGGTGGACACGAGAACCTGTATATTCTAAAACTGTTTGAAATTCCATCGGCAACACATCGATAGAACTGAACGCAGTCTTTGGGGTCACGAAAAAATCCTTCTCTTTGACAAAGAGTATCTGGAACAAAAAAAAGAAAGTCACTATTTTTACCTTGATATTATAATATGATGCGCAAGGTTTTGAAGACTGTAAACTTAATCTTGAACAAAAGTTGAAGCCTAAATTTCCTATAATACTATTGAATCTTGCACATCCTTTTATTTGATCACTTACTATCAAACTGTTGAGCAAAAGCATTGGTTAATTGCCATAATATGAGTAGAGTTGAGCCAAATCTTCTACAAATCATAATTGTTTTGATTTCAAAACACAATTCCTGCAAAAAAACAAATTTTTAAGAATTAAATATTGAAAACATTTAACATTGAAATGAGTTTTGAATACAAAACTCGTGATAACAAAAAATTCTGTAAAATTACAATAAATTCTTATTTCAATCAATGATTACCTGATATTATGAAAACACATTTAATTCGTATATAATTTGAATATTTATAGTTATCCTACTGTTTGAGTCACTGAGAAAAAAAGTCGTAACCCTTTTGTTTTAAACTCATTTTTGATTTCTATTATTAGGGATTCCTTCACGACATCAGACCTTTTCGGAAATTACAATGAATTTTGACATAATATTGACATTTGATTGAATGGATTCCCAATTATTCATCGATTTGTTATGTCATTAAAAATGATAAATATTTCAAATTAATGCTAAACATTGGCTAAAATGCTTTTAATTTCACTAATAGTTACTAAACAGTAATAATAATAATAATAATAATTAATTTGAAGGGAAAATGTTTTTGGAAAACACTTTCGGTTTTTATGACATTCAGAATAATTTTGAGTCAAAAACAAAGAAAACAAATATTTTATTTTGAAATTTGATTGATTCAAAAACTATCAAATTATAATTCAATAATCAATTCAGTCATTTATTAGTTTTTGATCGTCAAGGATGAGTAGGGAAAGGGATGTTTGATTTGAAAAAAAATGTGATGAAAATTATTAACAGATATTTTTCGGTATTTTGTCATCAAATAGTAATTTCAAAGGAATTTTGAGACAAAATTTTGCTTGTTTTCCAAAAATTAAATTCCAGTCAGGGATGAAAATTTTGAAAAATTGTGAATATATTTAAAAAAAACTCATTGAAAAAATTTAAAACAACTTTTTTGTCCAAAAAACTGCTCATCTCTTCTTCAATTTGAAAGAAAAAAACAAATCAAAACAGATTTTCCTACAATTAATGTGTGAAATGTATTATTAATATGTTATTAAAAATTCATTTATTGGCGAAGACATTGAAAATTTGTTATTTGATTTATGAAACAATGTTTTACTACATTTCAATAGGTTTTCCACTATTTTCCTAAAGTTATTAAAATTTTTATCACTATTTATATACAAATTGAATACAAATTACCCGAAAGAGTATGACATCAGGTAATTAACTGACAATATATCACTGTTTTTTGGTCGACACCTATTATAACCAAGTTTATGGCTGTCGGAAATGTATTTTTCCAAGGAACATTCTTGACAAGTAACAAGGATGCGCAAGCATTTTATTTTCATCAACTCAAGCAAAATAATAATTATTATTGAAACTAACCTGCTCAAAACTCTAAATGAGCTGACATATATATTTATAGCTTAATAGCTTAATTGAACAGTGAAATTTTTATGTGTTTAATTCCATGTTCTTCAGCCTATAACTGTGTGAACTTGGTTATTAAATTAGAACTAAAATCTGAGAATCTTGATCATCTATGAATTTCAAGTGATCATTAGATACTTTCGATTACTAGTCGATCAGTAAGTTTGGGAATCCCTTCCATTAATCATTGGAAAAATGGGTAATAAAAAATTGCAACTTTCAGTTTATTGTTAGATCATTTTGAAAAAAATGAGAAGAAATCTTATTTATTTTCAAAATTCACTAGAACACGTTTTATATTAGATGAAAATACCCAATAACTACTAAGCAATTTTTTTATAACTCTTACTAGCTCATAACAAAGAAGTGAATAAATAAACTGCTAAGCGCTTATTGCCGAGCAGCCAGTTTAATTTAGAATTGAAATTATGAAATTAACAATTATAAAGATTATCTAATTTTTTTGAAATCATGAAAAAGCAATAACTATTAAAACTTGAATTAAATTTGAAAAGTCTTTATAATATTATCATTCAATTGCATAATCAAAACAAACAATTAGTGATTGAGATGTGCGGCAGAGAGGAAACGGTCTGAAAAGGAGCTCATCCTAAGAGTCGACGACATTGACATCAATAGGTATTTGTTTTAAAATATAACTATTCACTAATCGTTCAGTTATTCAAACAATTGCATAAAACATCTGCTTTTATACTAATAGACAAAAGTCTTATTCAAATCTTCTATTTTTTAATTAATAATTCACGAGTTTTATGCCATTCAAAGGCTATTGTGTTTTCACTCAAATTTTATTTTTTTACTTGGCTATATTTTTAAACCCAGGATATTTATGAGTAAGTTATAACTGTCCGTCAATTCTATCGATTTTTGATCATTTTCACATTATCTCAGGTAAGTTTGAAAAATCTTCTGAATCATCAAGAAAGGAAAAGGTAATGTTTTAACAATGCTTCAAGTTCAATAGCATTTCCTGATTTTGCAAACCTTGCCTATCCCTGATTCCGGCACAGAATAAGTTTGTTTTCAAATTGAATGCAACGTTTAGATTCAAAATGAATGTTAAATTTTTCATCACTTTTGTTGCACTCAAACAGTAATTAAATAGCTTTCAATCAAATTGTTTTCCTCTTATTGTCAGAAAAAAGGTTATAATTGTTTCTCTCAAACCAAACAATCAGAGTATTTCAATGGCATCAAAACTGACCAAGGCTATCGAAGATTGAATGGCCCTTTACCAGTAGTTTTAATAAAATTAAACCAAGTGATTTTTTTCAAACCACAGGAACAATTTATCCAAAGTTTTATTGAAGGTCAAGAGCCAAGGAGTGGCCTAGGACTTCAACTTCGAATAATAGATGATTTTAACAGATTCCCTAAACAAAACAATCAATGCTTGATTCATAATGTAAATATGAACATGGTACAGTGAACATATACCTGGGTTTATAAAATATAATTGTCAGCCCGGAGATTTTTAATAAATAACCTAGCTTGAACTGAAGCTTTCAAACTCGCTTTTTTTGATGTCAAAGTAAGTTTGTTTTTTGATAAAATTATTGAAAATATTCAAAAATTTATTGAGTCTGGCAATATTCATTGGATATTTCTACAGGGACCTTGCAAATTTTTATAGGTGATTGGCGAAATTTATGCGGTACTCTTCAAATACAAGGAAAATTATTAGAATATTCACCAAAATAAAAATTGATTTTATTTATTTGTGAATAATGAAGAAGATTTTAATTGAGAATTAAAACAAATTTTTAATTATATTCTTGTATTGAATGGCATTCAAAATATGAAATTCAAAATCAATTTTAAATCAAAATTCAAAACTGAATTAGAATTGCAGTCAAAGCCATTGAAAAATTAGTTTTGACACTGAATTCAAACTCATATATAAAATATTCACAAAACCATTGTTAATGAAATTCAATTCAATAGTGGAAAAACATTATTCACATCAATGTCTATAAAAATGGTCTTTCAATGAATCAAAAGTGAATCTTATCAGAGGAATACCTATTATTAAGTAGTTTTTCAAAGTGTATATCCTTTTATATAACAATCAAGTTTTGGGAAATTCATTTTTGAAATGAGTATTGGAATTATCATAAATGTCAAATTAGCTAATTTCCCGCATTTACTGGCTATTAATAGTTGTATTCTTTGATATTTTTGAGCTAATATTCTGTTATTAAAAAAAATTATGTGATAATGATTTTGAAAGATAACTTTGAAAAACAATTCTCTACCGAACAGTCATTTCTATAAATAAAACTCAAAATTATTGATTGAATTTCAAAGAAGTAGTCAAACAATAATTGAATTTTAATTGGTTTTGAAATTGATTTCAATAAGTATTAATTTGTATCTATTTAATAAATTTTCAATCAGTCACAATTTGTTTTGAAAACTTTTTCAACAACAAATAATCACAAATTGACATGTTAATTAATTTATTATATATAACCTAGAGTATAACTACTAAAATACACTTTCATTTTGAATTTTTTAATACTATTCCTGATAATATTGTTTTCAAATTAGTCTAAATACATCGAATATAAGCATGACCCGGATAGTGTTACAAATTTAGAATACCTGTCCCTCCCATTATGACAGTCACTCTGTTTACAAACATTAATAATGAATTGTCTGAAACTCTATTCATAACCAAATTCCTCGAATAATTTGAATGTGAATACAAACAAAAACATATATTTCATTCAAATGAGTGGTGATCTTGACTTCCAAAACAAATTTTTGTTTCTAATGAATATCCACTTCACGTAAAACCACTTTTGATTATTATTTTCCCTTTGAATTCAGATTTTATACTCTAATGAATTTTATTTAAAAAATTTTATTTCTGCCGTAAATTAATATTTGTTTAAAGATTTGTTTTGATTTTTCGTTTGTGTCTATCATTAGTAGAAAATGTATACATATTTTCAAAATTGTTTTTCGGAAAAATTAATTGTAAAACAATTAAAGCCAGGAATATATGAATAAAAAGGTTAAAAATCATTGTTTTCTTGCAAATATTTATACTTCTATTTATTGAATCTTGTTTTTCATTTAAAAGCAATTTATTTAATGACTATTTTGTGAATATTATGTCTCAATTTTACCAAAATTTCAATGTTTTGTGAGAAATAAAGCTTTTAAACTGTAATTTAATGAAATAAAAACCAATTTTTCAACAAAAGGTTTAAAGTTTTTCTCTTTCTGTTTGAAGGTATTTGAAGGTCACATGAAAATCAGTTTTCGGACATCAGAACCATCATTAAAGTGGAAAAATGAACCTTTTATTAAGGATAATAGTCTTGTAAATTTCATTCGATAAACCAAAATCATTAATTATGAGAATGAAAAATAGATAAATATATTGGAAAGCTCTCATCTAATTGTATGCTTGGATCAAGTGAAAGGTAAGGAAGCAAGGTGCATTTTATGAATGCAAAAATTTGCTCTACCAAGCAATAGTATTGTGCATTATCAATATAATCACCCATTCTTTCTTCTCCAGTTCATTTTTTTCAATTATTAGTTTATTCAAGATAAAAGATGACTCATCGGATAATCTAGATTTATTTTTAAAATTAAATGTTTGCCACTCCTTGCATATCATTGATTGGAGATTCTCACCAATAAATCTCAATTCTGTTCAAACAAAGCATGAAATCAGTTAATCACTGTTTAAACTTTGAAAAAATTATTTAACTTTTCTTTGAGTACAGAAAATACTTAATTCAGTGAATGATGTAATTTATTACACAAGTAATTGAAGTGAAGCTCAAAATTATATTTTATTCATACGATTCATACAATTTTATGCCCAAAGAGAAAGAAGAGACAAATATTTAATATTTATTAGATTTCGCTTTTTTCAAACATTCATGAAATCATCCACAAAATTATTCTCAAGAATATGACCTAGACCAGTAAGAATTATACCTTGTTTTCAATGCATGGCTCCACAAATTCCAGACAAAGATATAATGTGATAGATGAAGAGAAGAGGACGCAGGAGAGGGAGGGAAAGAAAGAGAAAGGGAGAGAAAAGGAGAGAAAGGGGGAGGAAGAAAGAAAGGAAGAAAGAAAGAGAGAGAGAGAGAGAGAGAGAGAGAGAGAGAGAGAGAGAGAGAGAGCGAAGATGAACATAATTGATAACAGAGATGTTTGACAGACATGAGTCAATCGTATCAATTAATTATGAATTTCACTTTCAAAATAACTGAGTAAAGTTACCATACCTGAGATAATTTCTATTCCGGACCATCTAAAAGAATATATTCTGGAAGGGTGTGGACAAGATTCTTTTAATGAACATTCTCAACATTACAGTTAACATTTGAGACAATCACCTGAAGCTATATTAGATCAGACAACTGATTATGGTTTTTATCATTTTTTTATTAATTAATCTTTTTCTTCGTTTATTTATATCAAAATCAATCTTGATAAATTTAAATGATTCTGTGCAAGAATGAATGATAAATGTATTTTAAAATTGATGATTTGAGTTATTAAAATTTTTTTAAGAATTGTGAATGAATTCCTTGAACAAATATACACAAATTGACTAGATTACATAAAAACTGGAAGCATCTGAGTTAGCGGTTATCTTAATTTTGATCAAGCAACTTTAACCAGTCTAAAAACTATCTTTCATTCTTCCAATACATTAGAAAATAAAATTAATTTTCATATAAACTTTGATTATATAATAGTCTAAATGAGATTCTAATGAATAAGAAACAAATAAAAACTTACTTGATAATTTTGATGAATTATTTATAGCGACGAAAACTATGGAAACAATTCATAGAAAATTGTTTGAAAAGTATTTATAACTTTTTTTTTATAATAATTTGATTTGAATTTAATTAACAAAACACAAGAAAAACATTTATAAGCTCTTTAAGAATTTTCTTCTTTTTCAAATGAGCAGAATCAATTTATTGATAAACAAGTTGAGTAGAAATTATAGAAAAATAAAAACCAATTTTACTGAATGTCTTCATTCAATTGAAGAGGACTTCAATCATATGAAAGAAAATGATTTCAATTGAATAAAATTAATCACAAAAAGTGATGCTTTCAATGGTCTAAAAGTGTGAGTGAATGGAAGGGGAAGAGCGCAGGACTACTACACCTTCCCAATGGGCTATGAAAGCTCATACACACAGTAGACTGAATGAATGGCTCATTGAATGAACATTTTTCTAACTGTACTTTCACTTCATTGAAATTTTTTGTTATAAATATTCAAAATTATCAACACTTTGAATATTGAAAATAAGGTTTACTTTTACCTAAAAATTACATTTTTATAGAGTTTACATAATTTTGTTATAAATATAAATAACTTTAAAATACATTAAAAATTGAGTGAAAGTCGATAAATTATCGAAGAAATCATAAAAATATCAAACTTTAATGTTTTGCTGAAATACTTGAAGACTTTTAGAGAGTAATAAAGAAATAAACTTTACTTAACTAACTGTCCGTTTGTATGGATTGCGTGTCTCAATGCTAAACACATAATAATTTAGGAAATTATTATAATAACAATAATTAGTTAAATACTAGTTTCAAATCAATGGTTTCCCATTCAAAACAAAGCAACAATTGTATCATCCAGTGACCAGGCTTTACAGATCAACAAGATAGAAATAGTGAAATTTACTCTAAAATTCATTTACCAATTTTTACTGGTTCAATTTGTAAAAGAATATTTTATGAATTTACCAGAATGATTCTTGCTCATCTCTACTAATTTACATCTTATTAGTAAAAAGTAGTTATGAAAGAGATAACAATTATTCAAAACAATTAGGAACATAAAAATATTCAAATAAGACCTTGAAATTAATATTGGGAAAATTCAAATTGATTTCGATAAACAGTTAGACGATAACTCAAATTAGTCAGACTATTCAAACTTGACTTAGTAACTTGATTATTTTTCTATGCAATACAAGATAGCTGATATCAAATTCTATTATTCTTGTATAAATACCACGCTGATCTTATTTTCAAGTGTTAATTCTATATTAGAGCTAATTATCCTGTTTTCGGCTCTTTTAAGCGAAACATTAAAATTCGTGTTTATTTGAAACGATTGGAAAAATGGGGAAAAAATTAATTAAATTTAATAAATAGTTTCATAACATTTCAAAACAAAATTATCATAAAATAATAGAATTTTGTACTAAACTGAAAAAAAGACAAATATTAACATTTAGAAAATCAATACTCATTCGACACAAACAATTGAAATTAACTGATGTAAAACCTAAATTAGCATGACACTAATGTAATCGAAGTTAGTTTTGTGAGAAACACTGGCGGCTCTATTGTGTCAAGTATATTACCAAGAATATAATGTCAATTTCAAATGATGTGGTTTATGTGATGAACGGCTATCGCATACTAAATGGTATTTTTCTTAAAGTCATCTTTGAAATTGGTGTCAATGTTAATAATAATTATTCATATTTTGTCTGTGGCTTACTTTTACTCAATAAACTCATCCTCACAACTCTCTCTCTCTCTCTCTCTCTCTCTCTCTCTCTCTCTCTCTCTCTCTCTATCTATCTCTTTCTTTCTCTCTCGAAATGATTCAGAAATACTTAAGTCAATGGTATTTATGTTTATTTTCGAATATTAAAATTATAAGCAAGGTACAACACTTGGTATATCAAGGTTTTAAGAAAAATTTGAGATAGGT
>JAQFXL010001812.1:0-10426 GCA_034693445.1 Edwardzetes edwardsi
GTGGTTTGAGTGGTTGGACGACTCATTGACGCTATGTTTTTTCCTCTGGTGCTGTAAGAGACTAGTCTTCCAGACGGTAATGAAGTCACAGCCGTCTAAATCGCATTTGTATTTTTTATCGCCGGTGTGTTTAAACATATGTCGACGTAAATCCCTAAGAAAGTGAGGGGTATATCCACAGTCAGGCCACGGACATCGATAACGACCAAATCCCGTAAATTTGGTTCTTCTTAATTCTTCCAGTGCTGACAAACTAATGACTCCTTCAGGCAGTCCCGCCAGTGCCTCATTCACGCGCAATACATTCAAATCCGAGTCAGTCACTCGAAGGACACGAGGGTCGTTCTTCGCTGGTCGGCCCCTACCAGCCCTTTGTCTAATTGAAAATTAGAATAGAAATTATAGACATTAAAGCGATGGGAATACATGTATGAACCGAACATAAATAGGTTGAAGGCTTACACCGTAAATGTAGTGTTGATATGAGTGAGTAAATGCTGTTTAAGACTAGGCTTTAAGTTGAAACTCAGGTCACATTCCGTGCACTTATTGGGCAGGTGTTTATTTCTGTCCAAAATGGCGCCCGAATTGGCAAAAGTTATGTTTGACATCGAAGCGTAGGTACTGCTAGAGGTATGTTCACCGGTCAGTTCACCGGTCAGTTCACCGGTCATCGCAGATGTTAATGGACTCAATTGTGAGCTCTTAGGCTTTGAAAGATTTTCAGGCATTTCTTCTGACTGTTTGACCGATGATTGAGATTCTATTGTGAATTCTGTGAGGAATCCAATGTCTGCCACCCTCTCAACTGTAGGCCTTTCAGTTGCAGAGGTGTTGGTACTGAAGTCCATGGAATCGTATCCAGAACTGGTTGGCGAAGAACTACTGGCTGAACATTTCTCCAAAGATTCTCCAGTCAAGTGTCTCATAGACAGTGGTAACGGAGAGTCATCAGATTCTTCAGTGATATCGACCACTTCTTCTTTATCTGAGCCCTGATCTGAATTGTCTGAGTCCTTGAGCGACAAAAATTGGTGCAAATGATTGAGCAGTAGATTTGTTTCACTTATGGATTGGTTGAGCGCTTTCCTCAGCTCAGAATTGCGAATTTCATTACACTCACAGCTCTTATTGATTTCAATTCTTCTGAGTAGAGAATACCCGGTTTGTGTGCTCTTCACTATATTCTCCAAAAGAGAGTTCATTTTTGAAGAACAGTTCAATTCCTTTACAAGTCTTTCATTTTCAGACTCGAGTTTAACGATGTATTCTTGCAATTCATTTAAAGTCAATGAATAAAACCATTTGTTTATGTCATTCATCTCCGATCGGTTTACCGCCGTTTCCGACACTTGTAATCACTGACTATTCAACTCTTTCCAAACGATTAAATAAATGAATGACTGATTGAGCGCTCATTTAATTACTCTTCGGTCCTATCAATCAAATCAATTGAATTAATAACAAAATAATTTCATCAAAAAACTAATAAAAAGTTAAGACTTTTATTATAAAAAGTTCGACAGAATAGAGAAAACCTCTTAAGCGCTACATTAACAAGCAATTAAAGAAAATGGCGGCGCCATCCATAATAAATTGTATCTTGAAAGTAAAATGTACTAAAATTTGAACAAAATAAAATTTGCATTAGCTTGCTAAATCTTATTTTATTTAAACTGAAATTTAAACGGAAATATTTCAGGGTAAGTCTCAGACTTTCAACAGACATGAACTTGATTAAATTATAGTGAATTCGAAAATTGAGCGACTCAAGTGGTCTAGGATAGCAAATTTCAAAGCGCCTAATTTTTTGAGTCCATGAATTTTGGTCTCAACCCCTCTTTGGTGAACATTAGCGAAGTCTAACACTTATATCACTTTTAAAACAAATAACAAAAAACATGAGAAATATAAGCATTTAGTCGAAGAAAAATTTAACTAAAGAAACACTAATTGAATGTCAGTTCAACTCTTCAAAAGTTTTTACAAAAAAGTCAAATCTCTTGTTTGCGATCGACTTTTAAGTTACTCAGATTAGTCCAAAATTAAGTTCTACTTTACTTGAGTACAAAAAAATAAATAGTCTTTAAAATCCAAGAATTGATAGCAAATATAGCATTGAATTAGTACTAAGACTTTTTAAAGGCTCAAAAATAAACTATTGTTTGAACTTACTCATTTCATAATCTTTTCCTTTGGTTCAATAATTAGTAGTAAAACTTAAACAAAAATTGATAAATCGTTGATCAATAAATTAGTTGTAAGTGACCATGCTCATCGTACATCTCTCATCAAAATAGATTCTTGTTGTTTAGACAAAAAATTTGATGCAATGCATAAAACGTGGAGAAGGCGTTACTTCAGTGATAGGAAGACTGGTTTTGCGCTCAATATTACTTTGAAACGAAGTAAAAACAGTGAAACAGTGAGAGGCAGTGAAAACAAAAGTGGCGTAACTCTAACCACAAACAGACATCTTTTGAGTCATTCACCTTAAACTTGACTGAATATTGAGTGAAAGTGAGTGCCACTCACCTGAAAGCTTCATTCGGTAGCGACAATCACACAGTACACCAGGTGCTGGTTGTTCACTACCAGTGAATTTCTCATCTTCTCAAAGTCTGTCATTTAAAACGTGATTACAATATAATTTGTGGATTGATATCAAATCAAGAGGTGGGGGAAGGTTTTAGTCCTTCAGAAAGTGTCTTGGCTCTAGGCCTTTCTAAATACCATGGAATGAGAGGGTGACCATGTCACTTCATTTTTGAGAACCATCTAAATCTGATTTATGTTTGAAAATCAATGAGATATTTGAGTATTTGATGAAAATATCAACAAATTAAGAAAAATGTAAAAAAGCGGTGAAATTGAGTCTCAAAATCAAAATTAATTAAATCAAAACTAAATCACTTGAATTGATTACTGGATGACTTTTTTGAAGTTTAAGGTCAGTCACCCGAAACACGTGCTCTGTTTGAGTGATAGGCGATACGCCACTTCTGTTATTACACTGTCTCGCCTTTGGGTCAGATATTGAGTTATATATAAATTTACTGTTAAAACGTTTGCTGACTTCAATTCATAAGTAATGAACGACGACTTATATAACGTCATTAAAGTGCGTTCAAAACTATGACCCAAACCATACTTTGAACAAATGTTTAAGCAATGAAATACTGAGCGCAGAATCCAATTTTTATGATAAGAGGAACGCCTTTTCCACGTTTTATGCATTGCGTCCAAATATTTTGCAAACATAACAAATACTAAGAATTGAAGGATTTGTTATCGACGGAGAGAAGCAATTTTGTTTCAAAAGTTTACCAACATGATCATTTTCTCACTTTTCAATTTCAGTAGACTATGAAAGCTTTTTAAGTAGCCCCGACCCCACCCCCACCCCCACCCTTCGATTAATTTATTGTATATGTAATGAATTATTAACACTTCAATAAATGGTGAGTTAAACGTTAATATTTTGAAAAATGATAGATGTGTTAGGTGTTTAACCTCATCTCTTTTGAACTTATCCAACTCACTACCAAAGTATTGATAAAATCGTAGTGTCATCAATGATCTATCGATTACCATGCATCAATTTGCATCAATATGAATAAACAAAAGAATAATATATGAAATTAGATGATATCAAGTTGGTAAGGTCAAATTACGTGACTTCTATTAATACAATAATAAGCAAATTATCAAGTAGCAATTCCTTAGTAATAGTAGAGTAAAATTTGGATATCCCTTTCACTCGCGTCCAATTTTGAAGCTATTGTAATAGATTTCAGAGCTTTTGACTGTTATCCAGGATAACTTATCCTTATGCCAAGCTCACTTATCACAAATTATTTTTCGATTATTTGAATATTTTAAAAGTATTTCAACTTTTATTCAACAAAATATAAAAAAAACAATTGAATTCTTCAGGCATTGAATTCCTCGACAAATGTATTACAGTTTTAATATTAAATAAACGAAACAAAATTAACATTATTTTAAATATAATGAGAGAGAGAGAGAGAGAGAGAGAGAGAGAGAGAGAGAGAGAGAGAGAGAGAGAGAGAGAGAGAGAGAATTTTGAAATTAAAATGCAAGCGGCAATTCAGTGGGTGAAAGACAATTAAAAAGATAATTTGAATAATTTGAAACAATAGAGAAAACAATAGATAATTAATTTGTTGTGAAATTTTAAAAAATGTAATTATGTTTACATTTAATTGAAAACATAACGAAAGAGTATTTTCTTTTGTCTCACTTTAAACATAAAATAATTGTTAAATTAGAGGAAAACTAATAAATCGGTTGCTTTTAATTTGATGTCTTCTTTCTATTGTCTAATAATAAGTGATTCCCTGTCCGTAAGCGTCGCCAATAGTTTGATAAAGAGTTGGTGGGGGCAATGCGGGAGTATAATGAGGTACTGTTTTAGTATGATACACTGTAGTTATAGCTTTGTTGGGAGGCTGCGCTGCGTACACATGTGCTGGAGCTGGAGGTGGTACATGGTGGTCAGTCTCGACATAGACGTGAGCAGGTGCTTGATACGTTGGCACAGGTTGAGTATGTGATGACTGTCCATAAGCTTTCTTTCCGTAGGTATCCAATAGATGCCCGTATTTGCCGTAATCACTGCTGTCGTGTTCTGAATGACCGCCGTATTTGTTGTGTCCGTATTTGTCGTACGAATTAAGCTTATCTGTGGCCGAGTTATCGTGTCCTCCATAATGGGACTTATGGTCAGAATGGGCGCCACCATGTTTAGATGTCGACAGTTCTTTGTCGTAAGCCTTGATTTAAATTTTCAATTAAAATAAGAGTTTAATATTACTTTCTATTACGTAATGCTTTTCATATCCATAGCCCCTGTTTCTGGTCCAAAGACCCTGACCATGATTATGACCCTGACTGCCACTCTTAGCCCCATAATGTCCAGAGTCGTGATGATCCGAATATTTATTCAAACCTTCAAAACCGATTGAATTTTAATTTGATGAAAATAATTGAAAGAGTATTGAATTACCGTGAGATCCATAGCCGTTGTCTCCATAATAGTCTTTGTAGCCTGGTAAAACAATCATTTTTAAAAGACAATTTATTCAATTGCATTGAGTCAACCTAGTTACCTCTTAACGTTTTACAAAGGTTTTTCAAGTATACTTTTATCATTAAGACTTGACCAGGTTATATTTTTGTAATCTTTCACCATGGATTATAACTCTTTATACTCAAACTCTTTAACATGTAAACAGTTTGGGTGCTGTCTAGAGTTACAGCGAAGTCAATGCACATCGCAGCATTGTCATTTACAACTAGCGTAAATTTTATGGTACAATGTGGCCATATGACCATGTATAACTTGAATAATACAGTCGGGCCTCGATTTCAGGATACAGGGTTTAAGTGAATTTCAAATCACTGCACACATAGAATATACTGCATATCGATATATGAGTGAAATACTGAGTAAAAACTGCAAATCAAAAGTTTTTTTCTCTTCATAATTAATCGACAATTATTTGCTACAAACAAATCATTTCGTGAAAATGTGGTTTAAATTGAGAAAAATTGATTCTCAAACTCAATGTTTTGATATAATCTGAATAAACTATTGATTGACTTTCAATGTGTGCTTTACTCAGTTCCCTGATTGAAACGCTGCCCGAAATAAGGCAAAATTTAGGTTTATGATCAAATGAATCTAGTAAAAAAGTTCAGTTTTTAACTGATTTTATACTCAAAGGAAAAGAATCTGGCTACATAGACTACTAACCATAAGCTCGCAAATACAAAAATGATTGAAACATTTGATAATGATTGACAAAACTGTTACAATTTTGTGTGAGGGTAACTTAAGGCCACATACATTGAGATCCTTCAATTGAAAATATATAAAAAAGAGAAAAGTAGATGCATCTTGATACAATTGATTAAAGATAAATCAATATTATTACTCATAGCCGGTATTTAGTTTGAATTTGTATCCCTTTGGTTTTAGAAATGGATGTGGAGTATCACTGATTGCAAGATCAGTATTAATGACCAGTTATTGTTGAGTTTAAATATTATAAATAATTAATTAATTTCTATGAATTGAACAAAAATAAAAAGTAAAGATACCTTTATCGGAGTTTCCGTGACTACTATAATCCTCGGCTTTTTTGCCATAAGTAGACAATCCGTGATTGTCATAGAGAGCGAGGGGTACGGGTGGTACGGGTGCGTAACCAGTCTCTGCTGTTTCTAACTCCAATTCACTTAATCGAGTTTTTCCTTTGAGAAGAGCTATTGTCTGTCCACAGATAGTGAGTGTGAGACTCAATACCTATAAAAATATTCACTAAAATTAGAATCAGAGGACAGGTGGACAGGTGTTGACACGGATTCACAGATCGCTATATATTTGACTCAAAAAAATATAAACTTCTATAAACTTCTTACCAAAAAGTGATTCATATTAAGAGAACTGAGGTTTTGAGCAGCGATTCAAATACTGTCATTCGAATACCAAATGAAAACATTTTATATAGGGATGGGCCCAACCCCTAACCCCTATCTTCACACATAACTTGTTAGGCATTGAAGTTACCTCACCTTACGATAGCTTCAATAGGTATCACCGATTTTACCTCATTATTGCTATGCATTCGGTTTCTCTTTTAAAACAGTCATAATTTGAGTGCAAGAAAAATAGTCAACAATGGACTGACCTTTTCAGCCGTTCCCGCCTTTGAAAGAGTAACAAAAAGACTACATAAATAATTAGGGAAAATATTTTTCATTTGTTTGTGTTGTGACTCGAAATTACGAAAACCCCTCATAAAGTGATCCACATTTGTGTTGGAATTATGTGTTGTTTTGCTCTCAAATAATGTATTCAAAACATTCAAAGATCATTAAAGCAAGCAATGTCCAAGGTCCTTTATTGGATAGATTAGCTCAGATTTTGAGTCGTGATTCTCTGATTAAATCCCGAATATAATCTAAATTAAAAGTTGATAGATTCATTTAACTGCATGTTAAGCAATTTTGCTCAAAATGGGTCCATTTTAATCGGGTTGAAACCTAACCACAGAAGACAGGCTGCACTACCTTAAGGTTGAAAATAAAATATACCCCAGCTGGACCCCGCTCTAGAGACTATCAGTGTCTTCATCCCTGATTTATTCGATTTTGATTAGAATTGAATAGCAACTACCCTGCATATTTTAGGTGAATGCGAAGAATCCCTCGTTATTATACGAACACGATTCTCATGCCTCGAATCCAATTCAAGATTATCATCAGATTTGTATTTATTATTACGACTCAAAAATTTTCTTATTATTCAAACAAATTAATAACTAATTTATTGTGTCTTTCATTCGTTTCGAGACTTCAAATCATTTTTCATTTCTAAGTAATAAAATTTAATTCGAGATTAGATCTTATCATTGGATTGCATGTATGGGAGTGGGAGAGGAAGGGAGGCAGAGAGAGAGAGAGAGAGAGAGAGAGAGAGAGAGAGAGAGAGAGAGAGAGAGAGAGAGAGTTAATGATACAATAAAGAAACCAGGCCAAATTTTCTCTTCAAGATTTTATACAGTATATACGCAACATATTATATATTACACTTTTTTATATGAAAATTCGTCTCCTCTTCAAAGATTTATTTGTCTCAAAAATCTTAAAAGAAAATGATTTTTGTCAACCATTGTTTATCCGAACAATCAATTGCAAACCAAAAATATTCTGTTTATAGAATTACCCTTGGTTTAAGCTCAGAATAGTTTTGTAACGAAAGTTAGTCCATTGAAGACCAAAATTTATATTCTATTAAAGAAGAAAAATAAAATGGCATTCGTTTCAAATGTTAACAAAACCAATAAATTCTATTTAAATATTAAATTGAGATACTTTTAAGATCTGATTCAAGGAAACCCAAAGAGTGGTTGGCTAAAAAACTCCTATTTAATTTGGGAGCGCAAGCAAAGGGGATTCTTCCTAAAAAATAAGAACGAAGGGAGTTTTGGCCAATTTTTCAGCCCATTTTGTATAAAATGAGGGACGAAACTGAATTTCAACTTCATTTATGACAGTTTAAATAAAATTATCCGAAAATAATCATTTTGTCTGCCATATTGCCCGTCCCCTAACCCACTCATAAGAATTTGACCAAAACTCTGGACAATCCCTCACTGAAGTAGAGAAGCTTGGCAAACTCTGCTTAGTATTAAGTTAGAATTTGTTCTTGAATTCAATTAATGTTTATAAATATTTAAGATTAATAATAAATGAAAGATTCATTTCATCAATATTTTGATTGAATATCAATTCAAAAAAAGATAACATTTTTGATATTTGAAAAGTTTAGAAATAATTTGTGAATATATCGTAATTTTTAACTAAAAAGCCAGAAAACAAAGGAATTCCTTGAATTCAATGATACCGATTGTAATTGAAATAAACGTTATTTATTTTTTTGAATTATTGTATTGTAACTAGATCAAATAGAGAGAAAACTCTTTGTCTATTGTGAAGTGAAATATTCTTTTTCAAATGAAGAAAATTGGGAGAATTAATGCAAAAAGTAACTTAATAATTTTTATTTAGTCATTTGTAAATTGATTGTGAATACAATAACTAATCTATAAATTTGTGGTCATATGTGCGCTAAATATGTGACTTCAAGGCCAAAAAGCACCAAATTATTTATAATTCGGTCAAAACGATAACAATTATAACTCTATTCAAAAATATAATTACAATTCATTTGATTGAACAATAGTCAGAAAAGTTGAAAAACGGTGGTGAAGGCCAACCAACGTCCGCAAAGCACTGCTTTGTATACATTACTCTCTTTTACATTTAAATTTGTAGATTTTAATTGTAATTTTGTTAATTAAAAACCGTTTTACTATTATTTTCTGAGGCATTGAACCCCACTTTTAACAATCATTTATTTCAATTCATTCAATATTTTCACAAATATTAAGAAACTTTTAATGCAATTAATCGATAAATTCATCAATTTTTGGAGATTTTTAGCCGCACTCATCACTCTTTTATTGAATCGAGGGAAGGGGAGAGGCATTGCCGTGAAATTACCAAATACTTTTACTTTTTTTAGAGATAAAATCCAATGTAAAATCGACGTTGCTTAACCGGTGTAATGTAGTGCTGCGTTAGCCGGTTGCGCCACCCTCCCCCACATTAGTATTAATATTTATCAAGCAGAGTTTTAATGCTGAATTAACTCGAACAGCGGAATAAAAAAAAATCAAGGTTTTTATGTCTTTCATTTGGTCTAAGTTTGCGCTCTAAATGATTTACCAAGACATACAATTCATAATGAATGACAGCTTATTTCTTTATGTAAATCAGGGATGCCCAAGGAAGTATAGACACGAAATCCCTAGTTTTGGCAATGAAAGAGACCCCTCTAAATTTCGAGGCAATTCTATCGCACTATTTATTTGTCTGACATTCAATTCATTTTCACAAATTTTAGGAAATGAAAAGAAGATTCAATGGATAGACATAAGGATTTAAATGTATCTTTCAGTACAAAATATATTTTATCTAAATTCTGTGTAATTTAATAAATTTACTCAAATATCTGGACAGTTTCCATCGCGTTACAAACTTTTCAACTAATTAAATGAACAAATCATTGGTCTCTCTCTCTCTCTCTCTCTCTCTCTCTCTCTCTCTCTCTCTCTCGAAATTTCTGTCTGTGCGCACAAAACTATTAATAATAGATAATTGACAAGAACATATAAGTTTAAAAAATGGAATTATATATATAATTGATTGTAATTGTGAATGAAGTAATTGAAAGTGAAAAGACTAGGAACTAGAGTTGCATAAAGTGTGACAATATTTGGGGCGAACAACAACTCGTTTTTGTCTTTTGTTGAATTGTATACAATATTTGTAATGATCTGAAAATAACTGAAATCAAATAAATCATGATTTTTGGTTCAAATGTTTGATAAAAATTGTGTTCAAACAAAGAAATTGAATAAAAATATGAAAAATAAACATCTCTTTTGATAATAGTTTTCACTTATTATTGTCATTCAATTATTTTAACGATTAAATAATCGTTTGAATCACTGAAAGTGAAAGCCTTTCATTCATTTGTTTGTTATCGTAATTCTAGATCTTAATATAAAAATGAACATTTGAATGGATTATAGCCAAGAGCGAAGGCGTTCATACCTGAACACAACATCATTGAAACTGATCTAAACTTCTAAAGAAATTATTGATAGCAATGTCAAAGTGAGTCAATAAAATCGCTTTCAATTATGAATGATGAATTCATTTCTTTTGAAATTCTCTGGTTAAATATAATAATAAAATTTGAATCGAGTTTTAAATCATTTAAACTTTCAAACAAATAGAACCCCTCCCTATAGATGCTAGTACATTATAG
>JAQFXL010001813.1:0-10425 GCA_034693445.1 Edwardzetes edwardsi
CTTTGTGACCTGATTTATGACATTACTGATTGTCTTTTGACTGACAACTAATCCATATTTTTTCAAAGTTTTAACAATCATTGTTTGACTGTAACCCTCACCGGAAAACATTTTATGCAGTCATCCCGACTCATGGGTTTGATTTGAACGCATTCATAGTTATGGAAACAATTCAATTAGAGATCTAATCTATGAAAAAATCCTTTAATTTTATAGCACATAAAGATCTGTGAGATTGATATTTACTGAGTAATTATAGCTTAAAATCTATTAAAAAATCTAAGTTTATGTTTAGTATATTAAGTGATGGGTTATTCAAACCGTGTATTTTGAGAAATGCGAGCTTTTCTATGATTGGGTTGGTATCAGTGATCCGACACAAGTAAAACCCTTCGTCAGACAATGATATGTTACGTATTATTAAATTCCTGAAATATTAATAAATATTTGATAATTAATATTTGATATAATAATTGATTACCAAAAGGAGAGATTTCCTTTTGATATCTTTTGAAAGTGGATTCTGTGTTCGTCAGTCACCACAACGTTCTGAACGACTAAAAGCTTTTGTTTTTCCAAATTTTTCCAATACATCTATTATTACATCAATTATTTAAATTGTTTTCAATTGAACTTTCAATTGACACAAACTTTATATTTGCCCAAGTTCCTAATGGGACACGACCTACAAGCAAACAATTTTGATTTTTCAAGTTTTATCGAATATTTGTTGTTAGACTCACATATTTACATCGTTTCCGATACGAGGCCTCAATGGTTCCATCAGCTGAAGTTCATATTTATAAAGACAAGACAATAGATATAGAATCATGTTAATTACAAATAATTTGAGCTTTCAAAACCAACTTAGGATTTGCTCTAAACCTAGCCTAGGTCCTAGACTTTAGGACTTGATTATGAGCTCTAAAGTTAAGAATAGTTTATATTTGAGGTTAATCTTACGATTTGTCCTTCGATTTGAGGAAAGTTGTGTTCATTCGTTTGCTGATCATTTATAAATGCGTATATTGGCTGTGCTCTGATCATACGGCTCAGGAAGAGGGCTGTTAAAAGCATACCTGCAAATAGAATTAGTTTTTGTTACACCAAATGAATGATAAAAGAGCTCTTATTTGGGCAAAAGAATTATTTGTAGAGAAGAACATACATTACTCATCACTAATTGAATTCTGAGAACTTAGTAAAAGAGTCTTATTTCTGCTGCTTTACGGCTAGTTTGGACTCTTCTTCAGAAGTAGACCTAAACCTAAACCTTAATCAAATTCATAACTTCGATACTCTATATTTGAGTCAATATCACACTCGAAAACACATCAAAATATTTCTTATTTATTCAATGTTTTGCTTATATTAAAATTCAAACTCTACTCAGAGTCGAGAAACTCATCCAAAACAACAATAGCTAAGAATTCAGTCACTCTTTGCTTTCGACTGTTTTGCCAACAATTTTATAGATTTTTTCATTTCATTTTGAGAACCAAATCAAGAAAAGGTTCTTATATTCAGATTCAACATATCTTTGGATTTGTTATCATTTTATTACTCGTCTCACTTTCGCAGCCAATTTCAGAAAAATTACTTCACAAACATAAGAGTTTTAGCCACATGTCTGAACATGGTCATATCCAGTTCTTGTCACTGTCGTTCGGGTTTGATTTGGAAATTAATTGAGATAAAAATGTGAAGGTCAGTTTTGTGATAGAAATATTTTCTGCATAAGGGATTATTTTATGCATTTAAACTAGTAATTGTCAGTCAACATGCAAGTATTTCTAATGTGATTGCAATTTAAGAAATTCTTATATTTGCTCTATAAGTCAGATGTCATTATTTTGATTGCAACTGAAAATAAATAATTATATTCAATTGAATAGCATATTTTGACTTATATTAGCATGTTGAACATTGCCAATGCAAGAGCTAATTGAGTCCATTCCCCGAATTGAAAAGTTTTTGATAAGAATTTTTGGCGTAAAATATGTTTTTGAAGAGCAAATAAAAAGGACAAAAAGTAATGGAATCCTATCGATGATGAAATTGAGAGCATATTTTGTTATTTTATTTAAGGTTCGCTGGTTTTGCCAATTCCTTAGCAAAACATTTGGGGAACTGTTATTGCAGTGAAGAGTGCATTACATAATTCAGGCCCAACTCAAATATGAAGGAGTGGAGAGCAAACACAGCAAAGTAAGTGTATTTTAAATAATGCATTCAATTCTCAACATATAAGTGATATTTTGTTTATTTGCCGCGAATTACAATCTATTTCTTTATTCAAAAACCATGTCTTAAAGAAAACTAAATATAAATATAGAGAAAAGCAATTCTTTTGTCATTAATGTCGTGTATTTGTAGACAAAATTTGTTAGAATTGACGCCAAGTTATAGGACTCGGAGTTATTCTTTAGGCGAAAGTCTTTGCTATTCTCCACCATATTTACGGTAAATGGCTCTGAATTGGACCTAAATTGGAGCTCTGCGTTCAGAGCCATCGTTCAATAAATTATTTTGACACTCCATAGCCATCGTATGCAAAGAGAAAGCTATTGCACTAATCTTAACACATCTCTCCATCACTTCATCGCTCGTCTAAATTAAACGAAAGCCAGGGTCACAATCGATAGCCATTAAACACTCAGCTCTTGTAATATGAATGTGAAAAGTCTCTCAAAAATTAATTTAAAATATCAATTATGTTTACATCAGATTTCAATTCATCATTAATTAATTACTTTAATGATTAAACTTAAAAGGAACGAACTAGAAGGAATTATTCTCATGGAAGTATCTTGGTCATCGTCTCAACTTTTATTAACTTCTCTAGAATTTAGAATAAAATGTGAAAGAAATCTGCATAAAAAGTCAATAAATACAGAAAGAGAAATAGTTTGAACTGATATTTCACTAATATTTAGGTTTTGCCATTTGACTGATTGCCATCGATTAATAAACTTGCAGGTTTAAAAGTTTGTTTTAATTGACTGTTCAATGCATTACAAAGACAAAATAGTTTTGGCATGAGTTTATTCCGCAGATCCAACTAGTTAACAATATAAATACCAATGTATAATTGGTCGAGAAAGGTTTTCTTAATTTGCATAAATTAACTCAAATATCTACTATAATATGTTTATGATCCAGGACATGTTTTCTCATCAAAAAAGTGTGTTATTAATGAAGAATAGGGCCAATGATTTGCTCATTAATAAGAAGCTCTGTTTTTATAGCATTTTAAAAATGATTATTAAACAGTGATGCGAATGGGGTGTTCATTAAGCTTAAAACGATCCCCTTGAATTTTGTCAATTCATAGAAAGTACAGAAAGCACTTTTTATCAAAAACTATTGAAATTCGGTCTTGAGCATTTAGTTTAAATTAAATTAAACGTTGATAGGCACTAATTCAACTGATTTTGAAGCAAAAAAGCTGTCTATTCGGCCATTTTACATGTGTCAAGACAAAAAAACAGGACCCAAGATTGTATAATATCCTGAACTTTCCTCTAACATTGAAAGAGTCAGTCAAGCTTTTCGACTTCAAGGGTATTAAGGGAGGGTATTCCCTTGATATATTCGTCAAAAATCTTAGGAGTGTGTTTTGAAATCTTTCGACTGAGCGTAGGCTTGGTTTAGATACCCTGATTTGAAACCAAAAAAGCACCCCCTAGATCAAGCCACTGATCTTGCTTATCACTGATTATTAGACTGTTATAATGATTAAACATAATTTAATGCAATTTAATCCTATTTTGATATTAAATTAAAATAAATTTAAGGCAAAATTGGTCTCAATATGAAACTTGCATTTTATCGGCAAAAGAGATAATAAGAAGTTTTCGAAAATATTTTACACGAATTTTGTTTCTGTTTTCATTCAAATTTTAATGAATGCGAAAGAATTGATAAATTGGTTAATATTTCACTTTGACTTTGAAAGAAATTTATTGATAGAGTATTTAATATCTGAGATATGCGTATGAATGAGACGACAATAAGGTTTATATGAAATGAAAGCAGAAAAGCAAAACGTGTCGTGAAATCTAAAAAATATTCTAATTTTTCATAGACTCAGTCATAGAGTGAGAGCAGAGATGGAAACTAATGACTCCATTAAACATATAAAATAATGGCTCATATTTTCATTGAAAAACGACAATTAAATAATGGTATGAATGCAGTGAATGTCAGTTCGAATCGAGTCTAAGCCAACCATTTATGTTAATAACTAAACACTGAAATACCAAACATTTTCTCAATTTTGTTGAATATGAGTCTAATATTAATTATTGTTAGCATTACTTAATGTATTTCTTTAGTTAAGTTAAGATTGCATTTCAATGGTTTGGCATTACTTTCCATTAGATAATTAATGGCAACCAATTTGTTTGAGTAAAGTTTTGCATAACTTATATGATTTGTGAATTTCGATTAAATATCACAAATTGGTGGGCACTACCATTTGTTGGCTCTACCATTTACTACAGTGTGACTACACAAACATGAATTATTCACATTTTAGATGATTCGCCGCAAAGTTTTCATTAATTAAATATATTTGCATTACTTTTGCTTCAATTCAATACAATTAACTCTAATCATGAAAATCATTATAATTTTATTTAATTTGTATTTAATTGTATTTAATTGTATTTAATTGTATTTATTTGTCGCATAAGTGGCCAAAAATTGAAACCCCGGTCTATGATAAACATTTTCATTAATTAACCAGTGATGAACAAAAATGTTCAAGAACAAAACAAATCATAATTTTTTTTAATTTTTCGTTAATAGCGTCATAGTGTAAAATGTTGATTAAAGACCAAGGTGAAATTAGAAAACAAATTTTCGATTCTCAATAAATAAACTCATTTTCATGTCATTTAAATTGCAAAAAGTCGAAAATGAATGTTTGCAAAAATTTTCATTCAAATAGCTGAGCTTGGCTATTGCTTATTCAAATGAAAATTGGCGAAACTGTTCTATTAAAGTTGTAAATAGTTAATTAGGATGAAAGTGTTGATTCATTCAAAATAAAAGTAAGTTTAATAATACTCAGGGTATTTATTGTTATTATTCATTAATATGAATTCAAAATAATTGTTAATGTCTAATTTTCAAATTCAACTTGGTGGCTTACTTGTAAAGCCACTTGCACAGCCATTAAAATTTTTCTGCCTGACTCCCTCATCATGCTAACCAGTGATGGCAAAGGGAAGTATAGCACAAACCCCCTGATTTTTGGACCTGAGATACCCCCTGAATTTTTCAAAGATTGGACCCCCCCCCCTCCCCAGCGTCGAACTATGAATTCATACTAGTTCTGTGGACGTTTGAAAATTTCTCCCACTGAAAATTCCTGAAAATTTTTGCTTACCCCCTACCTATCCTCCTCTGAAAAAATTTCGGTACCCTCTGAAATCGGGTACCTTAGCCATCACTGCTAACCCTGAGATTAATAGAGATTTATCGAAGGCAACAATGACTACCATTTGCAACATTTTATGAATACAAACCGAGTAAACAATTTATTGGAAAATCTTCTAACAGTTGAAACCAAAATTCGATTTATGAAAAAACATTAACTTATAGAGAGTTAAAGACAAGGAAATCATTAAATTCAACGGATGTCCAACCAATTAATGAATTAATAATTTATTAATCAATTACTGAAAGTTCTAAGTTTAGTTACAAAACGCATATCGTTGTCAACAATAAATGGGATGAATATTCTAATGGAAAACTACAAGATTGAAGTTATCTAGGCATCTTATTTAATTCATTTCTTTTGAGTTTCAAATAATTTTCGTGTTTAAGTGATTTCATATTTGCTTTCATTGATTTGAATGAACAGAAAAATCTATCGATTATTATCTTATAAATTAATTTAAACATTAATTTTGTTGATTTTATTATTTATTTATTCAATTAGCGATCAGTGACGCCCAAGGTGCCCAACCTCAAGGGGCCGAAATTTTTTCAGGGGGATAGGTAAAGGGTAAGCCAAAATTTAATATGGGGGGGGGGGGGGGGTCCAACCGAAAAATTTTAAAAACATTTTTGCTAATTTTTACCAAAATTTTCCATTTTTCTGACTTCGTGTCGTACTTTTCCCAACTTCAATGGGAAAATGTCCACAGACCTAGTATGAATCCATAGTGCGGCGCTGGAAGGTTCAATTTTCGAAAAAAAAACTAGGGAATACATCGAGCCCAAAAATCAGGGGTATTTGGGCTATACTCCCTTGGCTATCACTGATTAGTAATTCTGAGCGATAATTTTGGTGCTTATGTTCTGTGTATTCAATACTGTATTGCATTGTTAGTCAAAACTCAAATAAACTGCAAATTTATGAATATTTAGCGATAAATTTATTAAAAAAAATTATCGGAGAGAATCTAATTTGGACATTCGGAAAGTAATTGAAAAAGGTGAGTATTTTAAGTAAGCCTGCATCCTAACTTGATCAAGTAACTGAAAAAATCAAGCTACTGGGTGCTTTTTACTTCATAACAAATTTTTAATCTCTTTTTTAGCACAAAAAAGTAGACAGTACAACTTGTTATTCCTAATTTAGGGCAAGTTTGAGCTTGGCAACGTTTAAAAAATTCTTGTCATAAAATCTCGTTTGATTTTGAAGAATAATTTTTTTTCATTAACTTGACGTTACTTCGCAAGAAAATGCACTCAAATTTCACACAATGTAAGAGTGTTAAGGAAATTGAAACATTTGAGTGAAACTTCCTGATAAGATGAAAGTATGGTTTGCCAAGGGAGGGCGTCAGACCATAAACGTCTGACTTAAATTGACCCCTCCTTCCCCCTCCCCGACTTTTGAGCGCTCGAATCTTTAATAACTGAATTACACAGAAATAACCGAATTTAGTCATTTCAGTCGCCATTTTCGTCACCATATTTGTTGAAAGCCTAACCTAACCCCTCCTTCTATGATAATGGTTGAAATTTGGTGAAAAATAGCTTGGAAAACCCTTGATGAAAGCTATTTGTATATCTCTTAAAAATTCTTTATAAATATACTCGATTAGATACCCATCAAATAATCAGATACATTATATAATCAGAGAATTAGTTCTAAAGCTATCATGTTGAAAACTTTTCCAAAAATATATTAGAATAATATTCATACCCTGAATGAAAGATTGATTGAATTTCATCATTTGTCGCACTTCTGCTAATATTTGAGATAATATCAAAACGAAATAAACTTTGAATTAAAAAAACTCATTATTGAGTCAACAGTTGAATAAATAAGAGTAAAGTTATCTAAAGATAGAAATAGAAGTGAAAGCAATGATTGCATCAAAACATTACTGCATTCATATCGATATAAACTCAATATTACTTGGAATGGAAATTATGAAAACATGAAAAAAGTTTTTGCGAAAGGGTATAACTGACCGAATAGACACGTGTTCAGTAAAGGTCTGGTTAAGAGTAGTATCGGAATTGGATGTGGGGGCGTCTGCGCATCTGAGGCCCGAGTAATCCTCTCGAGATATTAGTTGCGTCCTTAACTGTAAGTACGGCTCTGTTATGTATGTTATTACAAATCGGCGTAAAGTCGTGCATATCGTATGATTATGTTATTGAAGAGCTCGAGCCTCTCTTCAGTGCTCTTATTCTGATGCCATTGCCCAACATTGCTGGAGCATATCTCGTGAATATATTCATTTTGCCCACTTTGATCTCATACATAAGCGAACTTTCGCTCATGAATTTTAGACGTGACTTTTTATATATGCAGTCATATAATAATATACAGTCATATCATAAGCCATGTATTACTTGAGCACACGTTTACTTACAAACAAATTTTATATCTATATTCACTTCAACTCACTATTGCCAGAGTCAACAAATTGTCTCAATTAAAGTTGAAATTGCACTCAAATAACTACTTTCAACACAAATAAGAATTTCGGATTATATGCTATTCATAAATAAATAACAGATTTTGTGCTCAAATTACTCAATATTTCGCTTAACATTAATTATAATCACAAGACATTACAATTTGTTGACAAACAATCAAATATAACTTCAATGCATTCCAAATGAAATTTTGGTTTAGACCGACTTTCTTAAAAATATATCATTAGTTTCTTATAACACTAGTTTTGAGCCAATAATTTCTTATTCAATTTGAGAACTACTGTATTCTCAGTCATAACAATCCTCTTTGGATTCATTATATCACTCGTGAGGACCAATACTTTGTAAAACTCAATGAAAGTGCAAATAAAATTATTCAAAACTTGAACATGCAATTTTATCAAGTTGTCAAATAGAATCAATTAATTCAATTGATGTTGAAAATGTTTGCATTGCCCTGATTAAATGGACTAATTCAACCATTCAGACTAATTGTTCGATTGTATGGTTAAATAAATAATAACAAGTGTTTTGATTAACATTAAAATCTTGAAATTAACAGTTGTGTCGACGAAACACATATTCTAAAAGTAAACAACAAATTAATTATTTTGGACTTTTTTCGTCTGAAAAAATAAGTTTTCATCAGGATTTCCAATTAGGGTTTAGATTACTAATCAATCGAAACTAATATGTTATGTGAGAAATGATAAATGACTGCAATATTATGATAAAAATATTATAAATAATTGAATCAACAAAATGCTTGACTCAAACTAGTTATTCCACGTTTGTCAGAAACCTTTCTCTAGTCACTAGAGTCTATTGGAAATACTTTAAACATATTTAAGATATATTTTATAACTTATCCAGGTCAACTTAAGATTTATGAAACTGATGTATGCAAGTAACTTTTATCAGAAAATAGTTAATAACTAATAATTTGAAATAAGTAAGGCATTACTGGTTGAGTCAACGAATACCAAATTCTTGAATTTTAAAGAACTTTTATTTTTATGATCAAGATTTAAAGAATTTGCAAGTTTAATCAGATTTTAGTGTACATCTACAATGATTTGCTTCACATGATAAATGTTGAATTTGTGAGAAACATGATCATTTTACTAAACATTCTTAAGAATATTCTTTTAATAATAAATGAAATATATTTCACTGTTTTTGCGGATTCTTCAGTAATCGGATAAAGCATTGCATAAGAAATAAAGTATGTGGTGCAGAGCTATAACTTATCAGTGACATGCTATCCAGTGATGAGCCTGGTCAATTTGCTGCATACCAATCAGACAAGTAACTTTTATTATTGTAAAGCGCTATTTTCTAAGATTTCGTTTCATTTTTTTTGTTTCAATTTCATTGAGCGGCGAATACAACAAAAATTCGTAATGAAATGAATTTATCACTCAATCATATTATGGATGCTTTCAAGTTATCTTAAAGGGTGTGTTTTGACGCCTTCCGCTTCAAAGCAGAAGACGTGAGAAGTTTATTGATTGTGAGCTCAACCTCACAACAATTGCTGTATTATTCAACACAATTCCCATTTGGAATATCATTGATATTCGAAAATTATATAATGAAACTCATTTCGCAAATTATTTATTCAGTTCTCTCAACAATCACTTTACGATTAATGACTACTCAAACAAATTTGAATCCAATGTTTATTTTTTGCTCAAAAGTTATAATTTTCGAATTCATGTCTTAAATAGATCATTGATCTCTTTCATTTCAAAAGTCAGGTGAGTGCACGGGATTGCAAATCCTGTAGTCCATTGGATGATCATATCTATTTGATTGACCAAAGAATCCTGAGAATATGAGGTTGATCAAATATTCTCCTTGAATCGGCGCTGAAACTTTCAAAATTGAATGATATTCATGGATAACAGTGATGGTAATTAATGCTCTCTCTCTCTCTCTCTCTCTCTCTCTCTCTCTCTCTCTCTCTCTCTCTCTCTCTCTCTCTTTCTCTTTCTCTTATTCTAAACCTCTTTCATTCCCTGTTATGTTTGAAATAAAGAGTAGTGACTGTATTTGAAATGATCCGATCAATAGTTGTCTTCTGTGGAAATAATTTGATGTTTGATTAGTTTAATACTTGAAATATCAAAAAGTGTTAGCAATTGAGGCCTCATTGCAATGACCGCAGGCTATCACTCAATTGGTTTTAATGAAAACACTTTTAGGAAAACTAATCATTACTTAAGTTGAGTCGAAATTTAATTGTAGTTCTTTAACAACACTTATAGCTATCAATTGTTGGCCATTCAGTACAAAATAACTTTGATTACAATGGATTTATTGCCGGATCATTTGGCTTTTGAGTAATTTAGCCTGACAAGCTCAAATTATACCAGATTAAAGTTATTCATAAAGAATTTTCATTTGCAAACTTACATTCACGTTGCAGTTGCAGACCAATAAGTAGCGCAACCAGGTCACCAGAGAGAGAGAGAGAGAGAGAGAGAGAGAGAGAGAGAGAGAGAGAGGGAG